>SZWC01000327.1:314314-327066 GCA_023375785.1 Penium margaritaceum | reverse complement strand
ATGGGTAGTCACCGTTCACCAGCCATTACACGAGTCACAAACAGTCAGAGGGGGAAACAATGGTCCGGGAATATCAGTTCTCAACTAGCAAGTACAACAACCTTCAACCAGTAGTAGCACGGCGTTGCTACCATGCACAATGACCGACCAAAGTAGGCATATGTACTGCCTTTGACCAAAGAAATCCGCTGTGTATGGTCAACGTTGGCAACTCATAATATGAGTCACAAATAGTGAGAGGGGGAAACAATTGTTTGGAAACACCAGGTATCAACTAGCAAGCACAATGACATTCCGTACGTTGTGGCACGGTGTGGATACCATGCATGATGACCAACCATATATCACTGACCATGACCAAAGAATGTCACCATGTGTGATAAACCTTGACAACTTATAACACGAGTCAAAAATGGTTAGAGTGGAAGATTATGGTTTCTAAACACTAGTTATTGACTAGCAAGTACAAATACCTTCAATATGCAGTGGCACGGTGTGGCTACAATGCACAGTGACCAACCAAAGTATCCATACGTCACTGACCATGACCAAATAATCTCACTTCATGTGGTCAATGTTGACAACTCACAACATGAGTCACAGATAGTCAGAGGGGACTAAGAATGGTTCGGGAACACTAGCTGTCAACAAGAAAGCACAAAGACGTTTGATACGTATTGACACAGCGTGGTAACCATGTACATAGACAAACCAAAGTAGGCATATGTCACAAACCATGACCAAACCGATTATGCAGTGTGTGGTTAACGTTGAAAACTCATAACACCAGTCACAAATGGTCAGTGGGGGAAACCATGGGTTGGGAAAACTATTTATCAGCTACCAAGTAGAAAGATTTTCAACAAGTTGTGGCACGGTGTGGCTAGGGTGCACAGTGAACAATCAAAGGATGCACACATCACTGACGATGACCGAAGAAGTCCACTATGTATGATCAACATTGACAACTAACAACACAAGTCACAAATGGTCAGAGGGTGAGACAATGGTTTGGGAACCCTATATATTGACAAACAAGGAACAAGGAGAAAAATCTTCAATACATAGTGGCACGGTGTGGCTAATATGCACACCAAAAAACCAAACTAGGCATATATCACCAGCCATGATGAAATAATTTCAAAATGGGTGGTCAACATTCACCAACCATAACACGCGTCACAAACGGTCAGAGGGGGAAACAATGGTCCGGGAATATCAGTTCTCATCTATCAAGTACAACGACCTTCAATCAATAGTAGCACGGTGTGGCTACCATGCACAATGACCAACCAAAGTAGGCATATGTACTGCCTTTGACCAAAGAAATCCACTGTGTGTGGTCAACGTTGGCAACTCATAATACGAGTCACAAATAGTTAGAGGGGGAAACAATAGTTTGGAAACACCAGGTATCAACTAGCAAGCACATTGACTTTCAATACGTTGTCGCACGGTGTGGATACCATGCACGATGACCAACCAAAGTAGGCATATCTCACTGACCATGACCAAATAATTTCACCAAGTGTGGTAAACTTTGACAACTCATAACACGAGTCAAAAATGGTCAGGGTGGAAGATAAAGGTTTGTGAATACCAGCTATCAACTAGCAAGTGCGAATGCCTTCAATATGTAGTGGCACAGCGTGGCTACCATGCACAGTTTCCAACCAAAGTATGCATATGTCACTGACCATGACCAACGAATTTTGCTTCATGTGGTCAGCGTTGACAACCCACGACACGAGTCACGGATACTCAGAGGAGGGTAACAATGGTTTGGGAACACTAGCTATCAAACAGAAAGCACAAAGACCTTCAATACGTTGTGACACGGCGTGGTAACCACGTACAGTGATAAACCAACTAGGCAAATGTCACTAACCACGACCAAATGATTTAAACATGGGTGGTCAACGTTCACAACCCATGACATGAGTCACAAATGGTCAAATGGGGAAAACATGGTTTCAAAACACTATGTATCTCCTAGCAAGTACAAAGTTTTTTCGTATGTATTGGCCCGGTGTGGCTACCGTGCACAATGACCTACCCAAGTAGGCATACATGACTGCTCGTGACCAAAGAAGTTTAGTGTGTGTGGTCAACGTTCACATCTCATAATACAAGTCAAAAATGGGCAGAGGGAGAAACAATGGTTTGAGAATACTCGGTATTGACTAGCAAGTACAAAGACCTTGGATAAGTGGTGGCACGGTGTGGCTACCATGCACAATGCCCAACCGAAGTATGCTTGTGTCACTGAATATCATGAAAAGGACTTCACTGTGTGTAGTCAAGTTTCCTTCTTACGGCTGGTCAATCGGAGCAATGGTTGAGGGGATATTCAACCTTGAAGTTGCAAAACTTGAAATCATGTCTGAATCATTTTGTTATGATTAAGCTGACCTTTTTATCATTCATACTTTTGAAAACTACCCTCTAATCTTACCACCCATTGTTTTATGCCCTTTGCCCATAGGAACCCTTACAATGTCATTTGGACATCATATGAACACCATGTGAGTTGGCTTAGTGCTTATATAGTTAGATTTTGGAGCGGTAGGTCCTGGGTTTGAATCCTCGTACGCGCAATATAGAGTAGGCTCGCAACCTAGGGGGGAGGGGGGCGGCCGTGTTGTGATACCTCAACTCTTTCTTCGAGCCTAAGCCGTGGGGGGGGGGGGGGGGGGGGGGGGGGNGGGGTGAGGGGGGAGTGTCATAATGCGGTCGCAAATCTGTACTCCAGGTCGTCCATGGTACATCCCTCCAGGGGGGTGGGAGGGAGTATTCCAGTGAAGGCACCTATGCGTAACAAATCAACAAAAACCGACCTGGTGTCAAAGGGAGTAACCTTTTGCTATTCATTGACTAGCAAGTAAAACGACTTTCAACAAGTAGTGGAACGGTGTGGCTACCATGCACAGTGACCAACCAGATTAGGCATGGGCTACTTACCATGACCAAATTATTTTACTATGTGTGGTCAACGTTGACAACCCATAATCTGGGTCACAAATTGTCAGAGGAGGAAACAATGGTTTGGGAATACTAGACACCAACTAGCAAGTACGACCTTCAGACAGTAGTAGCACGGTGGGGCTACCATGCACAATGACCGACCAAAGTAGGCATATGTAATGCCTTTCACCAACGAAATCCTCTGTGTATGGTCAACGTTCGCAACTCATAATACGAGTCACAAATAGTCAGAGGGGGAAACAATTGTTTGGGAACACCAGGTATCAACTAGCAAGCACAATGACCTTCAGTATGTTGTGGCATGATTTGGATACCATGCACGATGACCAACCATATGTCACTGACCATGACCAAAGAATGTCACCATGTGTGGTAAACTTTGACAACTCATAACACGAGTTTCAAATGGTCAGAGTAGAAGATAATGGTTTCTAAATACTAGATATCGACTAGCAAGTACAAATACCTTCAAAATGCAGTGGCAGAGTGTGGCTACAATGCAAAGAGCCCAACCAAAGTATGCAAATACACTGACCATGACCAAAGAATTTCACTTCATGTGGTCAATGTTGACAACTCACAACACCAGTCACATATATTCAGAGGGGGTAACAATGGTTTGGGAACACAAGTTATCAACTACAAAGCACAGAGACCCTTGATACGTAGTGACACGGCGTGGTAACCATGTACAATGACAAACGAAAGTAGGCATATGTCACTAATCATGACCAAAAGAGTGTCACAGTATGTGGTCAACGTTGAAACACATAACACAAGTCACAAATTGAAAGAGGCGGGAACAATGGGTCGGGAACACCAGTTATCAATCAGCAAGTACAAATACCTTCAACAAGCAGTGGCACGGTATGGCTAGCGTACACAGTGACCAACCAAAGGATGCATACGGCACTGACTATGACTGGAGAAATCCACTATGTTTGTTTAACATGGACAACCCATAACACGAGTCACAAATGGTCAGAGGGAGAGACAATGGTTTGGGAACCCAATGTATCGACTATAAAGGACAACGAACTTCAATACGTGGTGGCACGGTGTGGCTACTATATACACCAAACAACAAAACTAGGCAAGTCACTGACCATGACCAAAGAATGTCAATATGGGTGGTCAACGTTCACCAACCATGACACATGTCACAAACAGTCAGACGGGGAAACAATGGTCTGGGAATATCAGTTCTCAACTAGCAAGTACAGTGACCTTCAAGCACTATAAGCACGGTGTGGCTGCCATGTACAATGACCGACCAAAAAAGGCATGTGTACAGCCCTGTTTCCATTGTGTGTGGTCAACCATGCACAATGACCAACCAAAAAAGGCATGTGTACTGCCTACAATCCGTTGTGTGTGGTCAATGTTGACAACTCATAACAGGAGTCACAAATGGTCAGAGGGGGAGACAATGGTTTGGGAACACCAGGTATCAACTAGCAAGCACAAGGATCTTCCATAAGTTGTGGCACGGTGTGGATACCATTTACGATGACCAACCAAAGTAGGCATATGTCACTGACCATGACCAAATAATGTCACTAAGTGTGGTAACCTTTGACAACTCATAACACGAGTCACTAATGGTCATGGTGGAAGAGAATGGTTTGTGAATACTAGTTATCCATTAGCAAGTACAAATACCTTCAATATGCAGTGGCACAGCGTTGCTACCATGCACAGTGACCAACCAAAGTATGCACATGTCACTGACCATGACCAACAAATTTCACTTCATGTGGTCAGCGTTGACTACTCACAACACGGGTCACTGATAGTCAAAGTGGGGAATCAATGGTTTGGGAACACTAGCTATCAACTACATAGCACAAAGACCTTCAATACCTAGTGACACGGCGTGGTAACCATGTACAGTGACAAACCAAACTAGGCCTACGTCACGAACCATGACCAAAGAATTTCAACGTTCACAACTCATTATACATGTCAAAAAAGGGCAGAGGGAGAAACAGTGCTTTGAGAATACTCGGTATAGACTAGCAAGTACAAAGACATTCGATAAGTGGTGGCACGGCGTGGCTACCATGCACAATGACTAACCGAAGTATGCTTGTGTCACTGAATATCATAAAACGAGTTTCAATGTGTGTTCTTTCCTTCTACTCAACTTTCTTCTTCCGGGTGGTCAATCGCAGCAATGGTTGAGAGGTTATTCAAGCTCGAAGTTGTAATCTTTGAAATTCTGTCTTCGTCATTTTGTTATGATTAAACTAGCTTTGTTATCATTCATACATTTAATAACGACCCTCTTATCTTACACCCCTTATTCTATGCCCTTTACCCATAGGAATCCTTACGATGTTATTTGGACATCATATGAACACCATGTGAGTTGGCTTAGAGCTTATATAGTTAGATTCTGGAGCGGTAGGTCCTGNGCAAGTACAAAGACCTTCAACAGGCAATGGCACGGTATGTCTAGGGTACACAGTGACCTACCAAAGGATGCATACGTTACTGTCTATGATCAAATAAGTCCACTATGCGTGGTCAACATTGACAACTCATAACACGAGTCACAAATGGTCAAAGGGAGTGACAATGGTTTGGGAACCCTATGTATTGACTACGAAGGACAAAAACTTCAATACGTAGTGGCACGGAGTGGCTACTATGCACACCAAACAACCAAACTAGGCATGTCACTGACTATGACCAGAGAATTTCAACATGGGTGGTCAATGTTCACCAACCATAACACATGTCACAAATGGTNGGTGGGGCGTGTTGTGACACCTCAACTCTACCTTTGAGCCTAAGCCGTGGGGGGTTGGGGGGGTGTCATAATGCGGTCGCAAATATGTCCTCCAGGTCGTCCACGGAACATCCCTCTACGGGGGTGAGAGGGAGTATTCCAGTGAAGGCACCTACGCGTAACAAATCAACAAAATCTGACCGGGTGTGAAAGGGAGAAACCTTTTGCTATTTATTGACCAGCAAGTACAAAGACTTTCAACAAGTAGTGGAACGGTGTGGCTACCATGCACTATGACCAACCAGATTAGGCATGGGCCACTTACCATGACCAAATAATTGTACTATGTGTGGTCAGCATTGACAACCCATAATATGGGTCACAAATTGTCAGAGGAGGAAAGAATGGTGTGGGAATTCTAGACATCAACGAGCAAGTACAACGACCTTCAGTTTGTAGTAGCATGGTGTGGCTACCATGCACAATGACCGACCAAAGTAGGCATATGTACTGCCTTTGACGAAAGAAATCTGTTGTGTATGGTCAACATTTTCCAACTCATAATACAAGTCACAGATAGTCAGAGGGGGGAACACCAGGTATCAACTAGCAAGCACAATGACCTTCAGTATGTTGTGGCACGGTGTGGATACCATGCACAATGACCAACCATATGTCACTGACCATGACCAAAGAATGTCACCATGTGTGGTAAACTTTGACAACTCATAACAAGAGTCACAAATGGTCAGAGTAGAAGATAACGGTTTTTAAATACTAGTTATTGACTAGCAAGTACAAATACCTTCAATATGTTGTGGCACAGTGTGGCTACAATGCACAGTGTTCAACCAAAGTATGGACATGTCACTGACCATGACCAAAGAATTTCACTTCATGTGATAAATGTTGACAGATCACAACACGAGCCACAGATATTCAGAGGGGGTAACAATGATTTGGGGAGAATAGCTATCAATTACAAAGCACATATACGTTCGATACATAGTGACACGGCGTGGTAACCATGTACAGTGACAAACCAAAGTAGGCCTATGTCACTAACCATGACCAAAAGAATTTCACAGTGTGTGGTCAACGTTGAAAATGCATCACACAAGTCACAAGTGGTTAGAGGGGGAAACAATGGGTTAGGAACACTAGTTATCAACTAGCAAGTACAAAGACCTTCAACAGGCAATGGCACGGTATGTCTAGGGTACACAGTGACCTACCAAAGGATGCATACGTTACTGTCTATGATCAAATAAGTCCACTATGCGTGGTCAACATTGACAACTCATAACACGAGTCACAAATGGTCAAAGGGAGTGACAATGGTTTGGGAACCCTATGTATTGACTACAAAGGACAAAAACTTCAATACGTAGTGGCACGGAGTGGCTACTATGCACACCAAACAACCAAACTAGGCATGTCACTGACTATGACCAGAGAATTTCAACATGGGTGGTCAATGTTCACCAACCATAACACATGTCACAAATGGTCAAAAGGTGAAAAAATGGTCTCCGAATATCAGTTCTCAACAAGCAAGTACGGTGACCTTCAATCAGGATAAGCACGGTGTGGCTGCCATGCACAATGACCGACCAAAGTAGGCATATATACTGCCTTTGACCAAAGAAATCCGCTGTGTGTGGTCCACGTTGACAACTCATAAAAAGAGTCACAAATGGTCAGAGGGGGGAGACAATGGTTTGGGAACACCAGATATCAGCTAGCAAGCACAAGGACCTTCAATACGTTGTGGCATGGTGTGGATACCATGCACGATGACCAACCAAAGTAGGCATCTGTCACTGACCATGACCAAATAATGTCACTAAGCATGGTAGAGTTTGACAACTCAAAACGCGAGTCACAAATGGTCAGGGTGGAAGATAATGTTTTGTGAATACTAGTGATCCACTAGCAAGTACAAATACCTTCAATATGTAGTGGCACAGCATGGCTACCATGCACAGTGACCAACCAACGTATGCATATGTCATTGACCATGACCAACGAATTTCACTTCATGTGGTCAGCGTTGACAGCTCACAACACGAGTCATGGTGTGGCTACCGTGCACATTGACCAACTAAAGGATGAATACGTCATCGACTATGACGGAAGAAGTCCACTACGTGTGGTCAACATTGACAACTCATAACACGAGTCACGAATGGTCAGAGGGAGAGACAATGGTTTGGGAACCCTATGCATGGACTAGAAAGGACAAATAACTTCAATACGTAGTGGTACGGTGTGGCTACTATGCACACCAAACAACCAAACTAGGCATATGTCACTGACCATGACCTAATGATTTCAGTATGGGTGGCCAACGTTCACCGACCATAACACGAGTCACAAACGGCCAGAGGGGGAAACAATGGTCCAGGAATATCAGTTATTAACTAGCAAGTACAATGACCTTGAGTCATTAGTAGCACGGTGTGGCTACCATGCACAGTGAACGACCAAAGTAGGCATATGTACTGCCTTTGACCAAAGAATCCCGTTGCGTATGGTCAACGTTGGCAACTCATGATACGAGTCACAAACAGTCAAAGGGGGGAACAATTGTTTGGGAACACCAGGTATCAACCAGCAAGCACAATGACCTTCAGTACGTTGTGGCAAGGTTTGGATACCATGCACGATGACCAACCACATGTCACTGACCATGACCAAAGAATTTAACCATGTGTGGTACACTTTGACAACTCATAACTCGAGTCACAAACGGTCAGAGTGGAAGATAATGGTTTCAGAATACTAGTTATCGACTAGCAAGTACAAATACCTTCCATATTTATTGGCACAGTGTGGCTACAATGCATAGTGACCAACCAAAGTATGCATATGTCACTGACCATGACCAGAGAATTTCACTTCATGTGGTCAGTGTTGAGAACTCACAACATGAGTCACAGATAGTCAGAGGGGGCTAGCAATGGTTTGAGAACACTAGCTGTCAACAAGAAAGCACAAAGACATTCGACACATAATGACACAGCATGGTAACCATGTACAGTGACAAACCAAAGTAGGCATATGTCACAAACCATGACCAAACAGATTTCACAGTGTGTGGTTCACGTTGAAAACTTATAACACGAGTCACAAATGGTCAGTGGGGGAAACCATGGGTTGGAAACACTATTTCTCAACAAGCAAGTAGAAATATTTTCAACAAGTAGTCGCACGGTGTGGCTAGCGTGCACAGTGACCAACCAAAGGATGCACACGTCAATGACTATGACCGAAGAAGTCCACTGTTATGAGTTGTGCCACTACATTCAATATGTAGTGGCACAACGTTGACCAGAGGGAGTTGTCAACTGACCAAACAACTGTCAAAGTACGCTGACCAAACAATGGTTATGTGGACAGTGGACTTCTTCGTACATAGTCAGTGACGTATGCATCCTTTGGTTGGTCACTGTGTACGCTAGCCACACCGTGCGACTACTTGTTGAAAGTCTTTGTACTTGCTGGTTGGTAACTAGTGTTCCCAACCCATTGTTTCCCCATCTGAAAAATTGTCACTCGTCTTATGCGTTTTCAATGTTGACCACACACTGTGAAACTCTTTTGGTCATGGTTAGTGACATATGCCTACTTTGGTTTATCACTGTACATGGTCACCACGGCCTGTCACTTTGTGTCGAAGGTCTATGTGCTTTATTGTTGACAGCTGGTATTCTCAATCCATTGTTAGCCTCATCTGACTATCTGTGACTCGTGTTGAGAGTTGTCAACAATGACCACATGAAGTGAAGTTCTTTGGTCATGTCCACTGACATATGCATACTTTGGTTGGTCACTGTGCATTGTAGCCACACTGTGCCAATGCATATTGAAGGTATTTGTACTTGCTAGTCAATAACTAGTATTTTGAAACAATTATCTTCCATTCTGACCATTTGTGTCTCGTGTTATGAGTTGTCAATGTTACCACATATGGTGACATTCGTTGGTCATAGTCAGTGACATATGGTTGGTCATCGTGCATGGTATCCACACCGTGCCACAACGTACTGAACGTCATTGTGCTTGCTAGCTGATACCTGGTGTTCCCAAACAATTGTTCCCCCCTTTGACTTTTTGTGAATCGTATCATGCGTTGCCAATGTAGACCATACACAACGGATGTCTTTGGTCAAAGGCAGTACATATGCCTACTTTGGTTGGTCATTGTGCATGGTAGCCACACCGTGCAATTACTGACTGAAGGTCGTTGATCTTGCTAGTTGAGAACTGATATTCCTGGACCATTGCTTCCCCCTCTGACCGTTTGTGACTCGTGTTATGGTTGGAGAACGTTGACCACCCATATTGAAATTCTTTGGTCATGGTCAGTGGCATATGCCTAGTTTGGTTGTTTGGTGTGCATAGTAGCCACACCGTGCCACTACGTACTGAAATTATTTGTCCTTTCTAGTCCATGCGTAGGGTTCCTAAACCATTGTCTTACCCTCTAACCATTAGTAACTTGTGTTATGAGTTGTCAATGTTGACCACACGTAGTGGACTTCTTCCGTCATAGTCAATGACGTATTCATCCTTTGGTTGGTCACTGTGCACTCTAGCCACACCGTGCCACTACTTGTTGAAGTTCTTTTTCTTGCTAGTTGATAACTAGTGTTCCCAAACCATTGTTTCCCCCTCTTCCCATTTGCAACTCGTGTGATGAGTTTTCAACGTTGACCACACACCGTGAAATTTGTTGGTCATGGTTGGTGACATATGCCAAGTTTGGTTTGTCACTTTCCATGGTTACCACGCCGTGTCACTACGTAATAAATGTATTTGTTGTTTCTAGTTAATAGTTGGTGTTCCCCAGCCATTGTTACCCCACTCTGACTATCAGTGACTCGTGTTGTGAGTTGTTAACGCTGACCACATGAAGTGAAATTCGGTGGTCATGGTCAGTGACATATGCATACTTTGGTTGGTCACTGTGCATGGTAGCCACGCAATGCCACTACATATTGAAGGTATTTGTACTTGCTAGTGGATAACTAGTATTCACAACCCATTATCTTCCACCCTGACCATTTGTGACACGTGTTATGAGTTGTCAACGTTTACCACACTTAGTGACATCATTTGGTCATGGTCGGTGACATATGCCTACTTTGGTTGCTCATCGTGCATGGTATCCACACCGTGCCACAACTTATTGAAGGTCCTTATGCGTGCTAGTTGATATCTGGTGTTCCCAAACCATGTCTCCCCATCTGACCATTTGTGACTCCTATTATGAGTTGCCAACGTTGATCACACACAGCAGATTTCTTTGGTCAAAGGCAGTACATATGCCTACTTTTGTTGGTCATTTTGAATGGCATCCACACCGTGCTTATCCTGATTGAAGGTCACTGTACTTGCTAGTTGAGAACTGATATTCCCAGACCAATGTTTCTCCATCTGACTGTTTGTGACATGTGTTATGGTTGGTGACATTTGACCACCAATGTTGAAATTCTCTGGGCATGGTCAGTGACATGCCTAGTTTGGTTATTTGGTGTGCATAGCTGCCACACCGTGCCACTACGTATTGAACTTCTTTTTCCTTTCTAGTCAATACATAGGGTTCCCAAACCATTGTTACTCCCTCTCACAATTTGTGACTCGTGTTATGAGTTGTCAATGTTGACCACACATAGTGGACTTCTTCGTTCATAGTCAGTGATGTATGCATCCTTTGCTTGGTCACTGTGTACGCTTGCCATATCGTGCCACTGCTTATTGAAGGTCTTTGTACTTGCTAGTTGATAACTAGTGTTCCCAACCCATTGTTTCCACCTATGGACACTTGTGATTCGCGTTATGCGTTTTCAACGTTGACCACACACTGAAATTCTTTTGGTCATGGTTAGTGACATATGCCTACTTTGGTTTGTCACTGTACATGGTTACCACGCCGTGTCACTACGTATGGAAGGTCATTGTGCTTTGTAATTGATAGCTAGTCTTCCCAAACCATTGTTACTCCCTCCGAATATATGTGGCTCGTGTTGTGCGTTGTCAATATTTACCACATGAAGTGAAATACACTGGTCATTGTCAGTGACATGTGCATACCTTGGTTGCACACTGTGCATTGTAGCCACACTGTGCCACTGCATATTGTACTTGCTAGTCAATAACTAGTATTTAGAAACCGTTATCTTCTACTCTGCCCATTCTTGAAGCTTGTTATGAGCTGTCAAAGTTTACCCCACATGGTGACATTCTTTGGTCAAGGTCAGTGACATAGGGTTGGTCATTGTGCATGGTATCCACAACATG
Organism: Penium margaritaceum; assembly: GCA_023375785.1. Classification (NCBI taxonomy): domain Eukaryota; kingdom Viridiplantae; phylum Streptophyta; class Zygnematophyceae; order Desmidiales; family Peniaceae; genus Penium; species Penium margaritaceum. The sequence goes on along the minus strand of SZWC01000327.1, from coordinate 315,041 downwards.
CCACAACGTACTGAAGGTCATTGTGCTTGCTAGTTGATACCTGGTGTTCCCAGAGAGTTGTTTCCCCCTCTGACTATCTGTGACTCGTATTATGAGTCGGAAACGTTGACCATACACTGCAGATTTCTTTGGTCAAAGGCAGTACATATGCCTATTTTGGTCGGTCATTGTGCATGGTAGCCACACCGTGCTACTCTTGACTGAAGGTCGTTGTACTTGCTAGTTGAGAACTGATATTCACAGACCATTGTTTCCCCTTGTGACCGTTTGTGACTCGTGTTATGGTTGGTGAATGTTGACCACCCATATTTAAATTCTTTCACCGTGGCCGGTGACATATGCCTAGTTTGGTTGTTTGATGTGCATAGAAGCCACACCGTGCCACTACGTATTGAATACATCTGTCCTTTCTAGTCGATACATATGGTTCCCAAACCATTCTCTCTCCCTTTGCCCATTTGTGACTCGTGGTATGAGTTGTCAATGTTGACCATACATAGTGGACTTCTTCGGTCATAGGCAGTGACGTGGGTATCCTTTGGTTGGTCACTGTGCACGCTAGCCACACCGTGCCACTGCTTGTTGAAAGTCTTTCTACTTGCTAGTTGATGAATAGTGTTCCCAACCCATGGTTTCCCCCCACTGACCATTTGTGACATGTGTTATGAGTTTTCAACATTAACCACACACTGTGAAATCCGTTTGGTCATGGTTTGTGACATATGCC
>SZWC01000327.1:279591-301536 GCA_023375785.1 Penium margaritaceum | reverse complement strand
CCCCCCCCCCCCCCCCCCCCCCCCCCCAGGTCGCGAGCCTATTCTATATTGCACGTACTAGGACTCAACCCCAGGACCTACCGCTCCATTATCAAACTCCATAAGCACCAAGCCAACTCACATGGTGTTCATATGATGTCCAAATGACATTATAAGGGTTCCTATGGGTGAAGAGCATAAAATAAGGGGGTGAAAGATTAGAGAGTAGTTTTCAAAAGTATGAATGATAGCAAAGTTAGTTTAATCATCAAAGATGACGCATATGGAATTTCAAATCTTGTACATTCGAGCCTCAATAACCTCTCAACAATTGCTCTGATTGACCATCCGTAAGAATGAAAGTCGACAGTGAAACAGTGAAACTCTTTTATGATATTCAGTGACACAAGCATACTTTGGTTGGTCATTGTGCATGGTAGCCACACCGTGCCACCACTTATCAAATGTCTTTGTACTTGCTAGTCAATACCGAGTATTCCCAAGCAATTTCTTCTCCCTCTGTCCATTCTTGACCCATGTTATGAGTTGTGAACGTTGACTACACACACTAAACTTCTTTGGTCACGAGCAGTAATGTATGCCTACTTGGATAGGTCATTGTGCACGGTAGCCACACCGGGCCAATACGTACAAAAAATCTTTATACTTGCTAGAAGATACATAGTGTTTTGAAACCATGTTTTCCCCCTCTGACCATTTGTGACTCATATCATGGGTTGTGAACATTGATCACCCATGTTGAAATTCTTTGGTCATGGTTAGTGACATATGCCTAGTTTGGTTTGTCACCGTACGTGGTTACCATGCCGTGTCACTACATATTGAAGGTCTTTATGATTTCTAGCTGAAAGCTTGTGTTCCCAAACCATTGTTACCCTCCTCAAACTATCGGTGACTCGTCTCGTGAGTTGTCAACACTGACCACATGAAGTGGAAGCAGTTGGTCATGGTCAGTGACATATGCATACTTTGGTTTGTCACTAGCCATGGTAGCCACGCTGTGCCCCTACATATTGAAGGTATTTGTACTAGCTAGTCGATAACTAGTATTCACGAACCATTATCTTCCACCATGATCATTTGTGACTCGTGTCATGAGTTGTCAAAGTTTACCACAATTAGTGAAATTATTTGGTCATGGTCAGTTACACATGCCTACTTTGGTTGGTCATCGTGCATGGTATCCACACAGTGCCACAACTTATTGAAGGTCCTTGTGCTTGATAGATGATACCTGGTGTCCCCAAACATTGTCTCCCCCTCTGACCATTCGTGACTCCTATTATGAGTTGTCAACGCTGACCACACACAGCGGATTTCTTTGGTCAAAGGTAGTACATATGCCTACTTTGGTCGGTCATTGTGCATGGTAGCCACACCGTGCTTATACTGATTGAAGGTCGCTTTACTTTCTAGTTGAGAACTGATATTCACATACCATTGTTTCCCCCTCTGACCGTTTGTGACTCGTGTTATGGTTGGTGAATGCTGACCACCCATATTGAAATTCTTTAATCATGGTCGGTGACATATGCCTTGTTTGGTTGTTTGGTGTGCATAGTAGCCTTACCGTGCGGCTACGTATTCAAGTTTGTTGTCCTTTCTGTTTAATGCATAGGATTCCCAAACCATTGTCTCCCCCTCTGACCATTTGTAACTCATGTTATGAGCTGTCAACGGTGACCACAGACAGTGGATTTCTTTGGTCAAAGGCTGTACATATGCCTTCGATGGTTGGGCATTGTGCATGGCAGCCACACTGAGCTACTACTGAATGAAGGTCGTTGTACTTGCTAGTTGGTATCTAAGATTCCCAAACTATTGCGAACTGATATTCACAGACCATTGTTTCCCCCTCTGACCGTTTGGGACTTGTGTTATGGTTGGTGGATGTTGACCACCCATATTGAAATTCTTTCATCATGGCCGCTGACATTCGTGACTCATGTTATCAATTGTCAATGTTGACCCCACGTAGTGGACTTCTTCCGTCATAGTCAGTGACGTATTCATCCTTTGGTTGGTCACTCTGTACGCTAGCCACACCGTGCCACTACTTGTTGAAGTTCTTCATACTTGCTAGTTGATAACTAGTGTTCCCAACCCATTGTTTCCCCCTCTGACCATTTGTGACTCCTGTGATTTGTTGGTCATGGTTAGTGACATGCCTAGTTTGGTTTGTCACTGTACGTGGTTACCACAACGTGTCACTACGTAATAAAGGTATTTGTGCTTTCTAGTTGATAGTTGGTGTTCCCAAACCATTGTTACCCTACTCTGACTCACAGTGGCTCGTGTTGTGAGCTGTCAACGTTAGCCACATGAAGTGAAATTTGTTGGTCATGGTCAATGATATATGCATACTGTGGTTGGTCACTGTGCATGGTAGCCACGCTGTGCCACTACATATTGATGTTATTTGTACTTGCGAGTGGATAACTAGTATTCACAAACCATTATCTTCCACCCTGACCATTTGTGACTCGTGTTATGAGTTGTCAAAGTTAACCACACTTAGTGACATTACTTGGCCATGGTTTGTGACACATGCCTACTTTGGTTGGTCATCATGCATGGTATCCACATCGTGCCACAACGTATTGAAGGTCCTTGTGCTTGCTAGTTGAAATCTGGTGTTCCTAAAACATTGTCTCCCCCTCTGACCATTTGTGACTCCTGTTATGAGTTGTCAACGTAGACCACACACAGCGGATTTCTTTGGTCAAAGGCAGTACATATGCCTACTTTGGTCGGTCATTGTGCATGGTAGCCACACCGTGCTTATCCTGATTGAAGGTCACTCTACTTGCTAGTTGAGAACTGATATTTCCAGACCATTGTTGCCCCTTCTGACCGTTTATGACATGTGTCATGGTTGGTGAACATTGACCACCCATATTGAAATTCTCTGGTCATGGCCAGTGACATGCCTAGTTTGGTTGTTTGGTGTGCATAGCAGCCACACCGTGCCACTAGGTATTGAAGTTGTTTGTCCTTTATAGTCAGTACACAGGGTTCCCAAACCATTGTCTCTCCCTCTGACCATTTCTGACTCGTGGTATGAGTTGTCAATGTTGACCATACATAGTGGACTTCTTCAGTCATAGTCAGTGACATGTGCATCCTTTGGTTTATCACTGCGCAAGCTAGCCACACCGTGCCACTACTTGTTGAAAATCTTTCTACTGGCTAGTTGATAAATAGTGTTCCCAACCCATGGTTTCCCCCACTGACCATTTGTGACTCGTGTTATGAGTTTTCAACGTTAACCACACACTGTGAAATCTGTTTGGTCATGGTTTGTGACATATGCCTACTTTGGTTTGTCCCTGTACATGGTTACCACACCGTGTCGTTACGTATCGAAGGTCTTTGTGATTTCTTCTTGACAGCTAGTGTTCTCGGCCAATGGTTAGCCCCCTTTGACTATCTGTAAATCATGTTGTGAGTTGTCAACAGTGACCACATGAAGTGAAATTCTTTGGTCATGGTCAGTGACATATGGATAGTTTGGTTGGTCACTGTGAATTGTAGCCACACTGTGCCACTGCATACTGAAGGTATTTGTACTTGCTAGTCGGTAACTAGTGTTTAGAAACCATTATCTTCCACTCTGACCATATGTGACTCGTGTCATGAGTTGCCAAAGTTTACCACACATGGGGACTTTCTTTGGTCATGGTCAGTAACATATGGTTGGTCATCGTGCATGGTAACGACATCGTGCCACAACGTACTGAAGGTCATCATGCTTGCTTGTTGATACCTTGTATTCCCAAATAATTGTTTCCCCCCCTAAACTATTTGTGACTCGTATTATGAGTTGCCAACGTTGACCATACATAGCAGATTTGTTTGGTTAGAGGCAGTACATATGCCTGCTTTGCTCGGTCATTGTGCATGATGGCCACACCGTTCTACTATTCATTGAAGGTCGTTGTACTTGCTAGTTGAGAACTGATATTCCCGGACCATTGTTTCCCCCTCTGACCGTTTGTGACTCGTGTTATGGTTGGTTTAGTGCTGACCACCCATATTGAAATTCTTTCATCATGGCCGGTGACATGTGCCTAGTTTGGTTGTTTGGTGTGCATAGTAGCCACACCGTGCCACTACGTATTGAATGTATTTGTCCTTTCTAGTCAATACATAGGGTTCCTAAACCATTGTATCTCCATCTGACCATTTGTGACGCATGTTATGAGTTTTCAATGTTGACCATACACAGTGGACATTTTCGGTCATAGTCAGTGACGTGTGCATCCTCTGATTTTTCACTGTGCACGCTAGCCACACCGTGCCACTACTTGTTGAAAATCTTTCTAATTAGCGGATAAATAGTGTTCCCAACCCATGGTTTCCCCCACTGACAATTTTTGACTCGTGTTATGAGTTTTCAATGTTAAACACACACTGCAAAATCCATTTGGTCATGGTTTGTGACGTATGCCTACTTTGGTTTGTCACTGTACATGGTTACCACGCCGTGTCATTACGTATCAAAGGTCTTTGTGGTTTCTTCTTGACAGCTAGTGTTCTCAAACCATTGTTAGCCCCCTCTGACTATCTCTGACTCGTGTTGTGAGTTGTCAGCATTGACCACATGAAGTGAAATTCTTTCGTCATGGTCAGTGACATATGCATGTTTTGGTTGGTCACTGTGCATTGTAGACACACCGTGCCACTGCATATTGAAGGTGTTTGTACTTGCTAGTCAATAACTTGTATTTAGAAATCATAATCTTCCACTCTGACCATTTGTGACTCGTGTTCTGAGTTCAGGAAGTTTACCACACATGGTGACATTCTTTGGTCATGGTCAGTGACATATGGTTGGTCATCGTGCATGGTATCCACACCGTGCCACAACGTACGGAATGTGGTTGTGCTTTCTAGTTGATACCTGGTGTTCCAAAACAATTGTTTCCCCCTCCGACTGTTTGTGACTCATATTATGAAATGCCAACGTTGACCATACACAGCAGATTTCTTTGGACAAATGCAGTACATATCCCCACTTTGGTCAGTCATTGTGCATGGTAGCCACACCAAGCTACTACCGATTGAAGGTCAGTGTACTTGCTAGTTGAAAACTGATATTCCCGGACTAATGTTTCCCCCTCTGACCGTTTGTGACTCGTGTTATGGTTGGTGAACGTTTACCACCCATATTGAACTTCTTTGGTCATGGTCAGTGACATATGCCTAGTTTGGTTGTTTGGTGTGCATAGTAGCCACACCGTGCCACTACGTATTGAAGTTATTTGTACTTTATAGTCCATGCATAGGGTGCCCAAACCATTCTCTTTCCCTCTGACCATTCGTGACTTGTGTTACGAGTTGTCAATGTTGACCACACGTAGTGGACTTCTTCCGTCATAGTCAGTGACGTATTCATCCTTTGGTTGGTCACTCTGCACGCTAGCGACACCGTGCCACTACTTGTTGAAGTTCTTCATACTTGTTAGTTGATAACTAGTGTTCCCAACCCATGGTTTCCCCCTCTAACCATTTGTGACTCGTGTGATGAGTTTTCAACGTTGACCACACACCCTGAAATTTGTTGGTCATGGTTAGTGACATATGCCTAGTTTGGTTTGTCAATGTACGTGGTTACCACGCCGTTTCACTACCTAATAAAGGTATTTGTGGTTTCTAGTTAATAGTTGGTGTTCCCAAACCATTGTTACCCCACTCTAACTATCAGCGACCTGTGTTGTGAGCTGTCAATGCTGACGACATGAAGTGAAAATCTTTGGTCATGGTCAGTGACATATGCATAGTTTGGTTGGTCACTTTGCATGGTAGTCACACTGTGCCACTACATATTGAAGGTATTCGTACTTGCTAGTGGATAACTAGTATTCACAACCCATTATCTTCCACCCTGACCATTTGTGACTCGTGTTATGAGTTGTCAAAGTTTACCACACTTAGTGAACTTATTTGGTCATGGTCAGTGACATATGCCTGCTTTGGTTTGTCATCGTGCATGGTATCCACACCGTGCCACAACTTATTGAAGGTCCTTGTGCTTGCTAGTTGAAATCTGGGGTTCCCAAACCATTGTCTCCCCCTCTAACCATTTGTGTCTCCTCTTATGAGTTGTCAACGTTGACCACACACAACGGATTTCTTTGGTCAAAGGCAGTACATATGCCTTTTTTGGTTGGTCATTTTGCATGGTAGCCACACCGTGCTTATACTGATTGAAGGTCACTGTACTTGCTAGTTGAGAACTGATATTCCCATACCATAGTTTCCCCATTTGACCGTTTGTGACATGAGTTATGGTTGGTGAACGTTGACCACCCATATTGAAATTCTTTGGTCATGGTCTGTCATATGCCTTGTTTGGTTGTTTGGTGTGCATCTTAGCCACATCGTGCCACTACGTATTGACGTTCTCTGTCCTTTCTAGTCGCCACATAGGGTTCCCAAACCATTGTCTCTACCTCTGACCATTTGTCACTCGTGTTATGAGTCGTCAATGTTGACCACACATAGTGGACTTCTTCGGTCATAGTCAGTGACGTATGCATCCTTTGGCTGGTCACTGTGTACGCTAGCCATACCGTGCCACTGTTTGTTGAAGGTCTTTGTACATGCTGGTTGATAACTAGCGTTCCCAACCCATTGTTTCCCCCTCTGACAGTTTGTGACTCGTGTTATGCGTTTTCAACGTTGACCACAAACTGTGAAACTCTTTTGGTCATGGTTAGTGACACATGCCTGCTTTGGTTTATCACTGTACATGGTTACAATGCCGTTTCACTACGTATCGAAGGTCTCTGTGCTTTCTTGTTGATAGCTAGTGTTCCCAAACCATTGTTACCCCCTCTCAGTATCTGTGACTTGTGTTGTGAGTTGTCAACATTGACCACATGAAGTGAAAGTCTTTGGTCATGGTCACTGACATATGCATACTTTGGTTGGTCACTGTGCATTGTAGCCACACTGTGCCACTACATATTGAAGGTGCTTGTACTTGCTAGTTGATAACTAGTATTTACAAACTATTATCTTCCACTCTGACCATTTGTGACTCGTTTTGTGAGTTGTCAAAGTTTATCACACATGGTGACATTCTTTGGTCATGGTCAATGACATATGGTTGGTTATTGTGCATGGTATCCACACCCTGTCACAACGTACTGAAGGTCATTGTGCTTGCCAGCTGATGCCTGGTGTTCCCAAACAATTGTTTCCCCCTCTGACTATTTGTGACTCGTATTATGAGTTTCCAACGTTGACCATACACAGCGGATTTCTTTGGTCAAAGGCAGTACATATGCCTACTTTGGTTGGTCATTGTGCACGGTAGGCACACGGTGCTACTACTGACTGAAGGTTGTTTTACTTGCTTGTTGGTATCTAGTATTCTCAAACCATTGTTTCCTCCACTGACCGTTAGTGACCCATATCATGGCTGTCAACGTTGTCCACACATAGTACAAATATTTGGTCATGGTAAGTGACCCATGCCTAATCTGGTCGGTCATAGTCCATGGTAGCCACACCGTGCTACTACAGACTGAAGGTCGTTGTACTTGCTAGTTGGTATCTAGTATTCCCAAACCATTGTTTCATTCACTGACTGTTGTGACCCATATTATGGGTTGTCAACCTTATCCACACATAATAAAGTTATCTGGTCATGGGAAGTGGCCCATGCCTAATGTGGTCGGTCATTGTGCATGGTAGCTACACCGTTCCACTACTTGTTGAAAGTCTTTGTACTTGCTTGTCAATAAATAGCAAAAGGTTTCTCCCTTTGACACCAGGTCGGTTTTGTTTTATTTGTTACGCCTAGGTGCCCTCATTGGAATACTCCCTTCCAACCCCCCTAGAGGGATGTTCCGTGAACGACTTGGAGGACAGATTTGCGACCGCATGATGACACCTCCCTATCCCACCCCTCCATTGCTTAGGCTTGAAGGGAGAGTTGAGGTATCACAACATGCCCCCCCCCCCCTCCCCCGAGGGTCGCGAGCCTATTCTGTATTGCACGTACGAGGATTCAAACCCAGGACCTACCGCTCGTGAGTCTAACTCTATAAGCACTAAGCCAACTCACATGGTGTTCACATGATGTCCAAATGACATTATAAGAGTTCCTATCGGTAAACGGCATACAATAAGGGGGGGTAAGATTAGAGGGCAGTTTTCAAAAGTAAGAATGATAAGAAAACTAGTTTAATAAAAAAAACACGCAGATGGAATTTCAAATATTGCAAATTCGAGCTTGAATGACCTTTCAACAATTGCTCTCATTGACCAGCCGGAAGAATGAAAGTTGACAACACAGAGTGAAACTCTTTCATGATATTCAGTGAGACAAGCATGCTTTGGTTGGTGATTGTGCATGGAAGCCACACCGTGCCACCACTTATCAAAGGTCTTTGTACTTGCTAGTCAATACCGAGTATTCCTAAACCATTGTTTCTCCCTCTGCCCATTTTGACCTGTATAATGAGTTGTGAACGTTGACTACACACACTATACTTCTTTGGTCATGAGCAGTGATGTATGCCTACTTGGGTAGATCATTGTGCAGGGAAGCCACACCGGGCCAATACATTCAAAGAATCTCTATACTTGCTAGACGATACTTCGTGTTTTGAAACCATGTTTTCCCCCTCTGACCAGTTTTGACTCATGTTATGGGTTGTGAACGTTGACCACACATATTGAAACTCTTTGTTCGTGGTTAGTGGCATATACCTAGTTTGGTTTGTCACTGTACGTGGTCACCATGCCGTGTCACTACGTATTGAAGGTCTTTGTGCTTTCTAGTTGATAGCTAGTGTTCCCAAACCATTGTTACCCTCCTTGACTATCGGTGACTCGTGTCGTGAGTTGTCAACGCTGACCACATGAAGTGAAATTCGTTGGTCATGGTCAGTGATGTATGCATACCTTGAGTGGTCACTGTGCATGGTAGCCACGCTGTGCTACTATGTATTGAAGGTGTTTGTACTTGCTAGTCAATAACTAGTATTCACAAACCATTATCTTCCAACCTGACCATTTTTGACTCGTGTTATGAGTTGTCAAAGTTGATCACACTAAGTGAGATTATTTGGTCATGGTCACTGACACATGCCTACTTTAGTTGGTCATTGTGCATGGTATTCACACCGTATCACAACGTATTGAAGGTCCCTGTGCTTGCTAGTTGATACCTGGTGTTCCCAAGCCATTGTCTCCCCCTCTGACCATTTGTGACTCCAATTATGAGTTGTCAACGCTGACCACACACAGTGGATTTCTTTGGTCAAATGTAGTACATATGCCTACTTTGGTCAGTCATTGTGCATGGTATCTAGTATTCCCAAACTATTGAGAACTGATCTTCACAGACCATTGTTTCCCCCTCTGACCGTTTGTGACTCGTGTTATGGTTGGTGAATGTTGACCTCCCATATTGAAATTCTTTCATCATGGCCGGTGACATATGCCTAGTTTGGTTGTTTGGTATGCATAGTAGCCACACCATGCCACTACGTATTGAAGATATTTGTCCTTTCTAGTCGATACAGAGGGTTTCCAAACCATTGTCTCTCCCTCTGCCGATTTGTGACTCGTGGTATGAGTTGTCAATGCTGACCATACATAGTGGACTTCTTCGATCGTAGTCAGTGACGTGTGCATCCTTTGGTTGGTCACTGTGCACGCTAGCCACACCGTACCACTACTTGTTGAAAATATTTCTACTTGCTACTTGATAAAGAGTGTTCCCAACCCATGGTTTCCCCCACTGACCATTTGTGACTCGTGTTATGAGTTTTCAACGTTAAGCACACACTGTGAAACCCGTTTGGTCATGGTTTGTGACGAATTCCTACTTTGGTTTGTCACTGTACACGGTTCCCACGCAGTTTCATTAAGCATCAAAGGTCTTTGTGCTTTCTTGTGGACAGCTAGTGTTCTCAAACCATTGTTAGCCCCCTTTGACTATCTGTGACTCGTGTTGTGAGTAGTCAACATTGACCACGTGAAGTGAAGTTTTTGGGTCATGGTCAGTAACATGCATACTTTGGTTGGTCACTGTGCATTGTAGCCACACTGTGCCACTGCATATTGATGGTATTTGTACATGCTAGTCAATAACTAGTATTTAGAAAACATTATCTTCCATTCTGACCATCTGTGACTCGTATTATGAGTTGTCAAAGTTTACCACACATGGTAAAATTCTTTGGTCATGGTCAGTGACATATGGTTGGTCATTGTGCATGGTATCCACACCATGCCACAATGTACTGACGGTCATTGTGCTTGCTAGTTGATACCTGGTGTTCCCAAACAATTGTTCCCCCCTCTGACTATTTGTGACTCGTATTTTGAGTTCCCAACTTTGACCATACACAGCGATTTATTTGGTCAAAGGCAAGACATATGCCTATGTTGGTCGGTCATCGCGCATGGTAGCAACACCGTGCTACTACTAATTGAAGGTCGTTGTACTTGCTAGTTGATAACTAATATTCCTTGACCATTGTTTCCCCCTCTGACCGTTTGTGAATCATGTTATGGTCGGTGAACGTTGACCACCCAGATTGAAATTCTATGGTCATGGTCAGTGACAAATGCCTAGTTTGGTTGTTTGGTGTGCATAGTAGCCACACCGTGCCACTACGTATTGAAGTTATTTGTCCTTTCTAGTCCATGAATAGGGTTCCCAGACCATTGTCTCTCCATTTGGCCATTCGTGACTCGTGTTATGAGTTGTCAATGTTGACCACATGTAGTGGACTTCCTCCGTCATAGTCAGTGACGTATTCATCGTTTAGTTGGTCACTGTGCACGCTGGCCACACCGTGCCGCTATTTGTTGACGTTCTTCATACTTGCTAGTTGATAACTTGTGTTCCCAACCCATTGTTTCCCCCTCTGACCATTTTTGACTCGTGTGATGAGTTCTCAACGTTGATTACAAACCGTGAAATTTGTTGGTCATGGTTAGTGACATATGCCTAGTTTGGTTTGTCACCGTATGTGGTTACCACGCAGTGTCACTACTTAATAAAGGTATTTGTGCTTTCTAGTGAATAGTTGGTGTCCCCGAACCATTGTTACCCCACTCTGACTATGAGTGACTCGTGTTGTGAGTTGTCAACGCTTACCACATTAAGTGAAATTCGTTGGTCATGGTCAGTGACATGTGCATTCTTTGGTTTGTCACTGTGCATGGTAGCCACGCTGTGCCACTACATATTGAAGGTATTTGTACTTGCAAGTGGGTAACTCGTATTCACAAACCATTATCGTCCACCCTGACCATTTGTGACTCGTGTTATGAGTTGTCAAGGGTTACCACACTTAGTGACATTATTTGGTCATGGTCAGTGACATATGCCTACTTTGGTTGGTCATCGTGCATGGTATCCACACTGTGCCACAACGTACTGAAGGTCATTGTGCTTGCTAGTTGATACCTGGTATTCCCAACCAATTGTTTCCCCCTCTAACTATTTGTGACTCGTGCTATGAGTTGCGAACATTGACCACACACAGCGGATTTCTTTGGTCAAAGGCAGTACATATGCCTACTTTGGTCGGTCATTGTGCATGGTAGCCACACTGTGCTACTATTGATTGAAGGTTGTTGTACTTGCTTGTTGAGAACTGATATTCCCGGACCATTGTTTTCCCCTCTGAGCATTTGTGACTCGTGTTATGGTTGGTGAATGTTGACAAGCCATATTGAAATTCTTTCACCATGTCCGGTGACATCTGCCTAGTTTGGCTGTTTGGTGTGCATAGTAGCCACACCGTACCACTACGTATTGAAGATATTTGTCCTTTCAAGTTGATATATAGGGTTCCCAAACCATTGTCTATCCACCTGACCATTTGTGACTCGTGTTATGAGTTGTCAATGTTGACCACACATAGTGGACTTCTTCGGTCATAGTCAGTGACGTGTGCATCTCTTCATTGGTCACTGTGCACACTAGCCACACAGTGCCAATACTTGTTGAAATTCTGTCTACTTGGTAGCTGAGAAGTAGTGTTCCCAACCCATGGTTTCCCCCACTGACCATTTGTGACTCGTGTTATGAGTTTTCAACGTTAACCACACACTACGAAATTCATTTGGTCATGGTTTGTGACATATGCCTTCTTTGGGTTGTCACTGTACATGGCTACCATGTCGTGTCATTACGTATCAAAGGTCTTTGTGCTTTGTTGTCGCCACCTAGCATTCCCAAACCATTGTTAAGCCCCTCTGACTATCCGTGACTCGTGTTGTGAGTTGTCAACATTGACCACATGAAGTAAAGTTTTTTGGTCATGGTCACTGACATATGCATACTTTGGTTGGTCACTGTGAATTGTAGCCACACCGTGCCAGTGCATATTGATGGTATTTGTACTTGCTAGTCAATAACTAGTATGTAGAAATCATAATCTTCCTCTCTGACCATTTGTGACTTGTGTTATGAGTTGTCAAAGTTTACCACACATGGTGACATTCTTTCGCCATGGTCAGTGACATATCGTTGGTCATCGTGCATGGTATCCAAACCGTGCCACAACGTACGGGATGTCATTGTGCTTGCTAGTTGATACCTGGTGTTCCCAAAATTTTGTTTCCCCTGTTGACTATTTGTGACTCATATTATGAGTTGCCAACGTTGACCATACACAGCGGATTTCTTTGGTCAAAGGCAGTACTTATGCCTACTTTGGTCGGTCATTGTGCATGGTAGCCACACCGTGCTACTACTGATTGAAGGTCGTATTTGCTAGTTGAGAACTGATATTCCCGGACCATTGTTTCCCCCTCTGACCGTTTGTGACTCGTGTTATGGTTGGTGAGCATTGACCACCCATATTGAAATTCTTTGGTCATGGTCTGTGACATATGCCTAGTTTGGTTGTTTGGTGTGCATAGTAGCCACACCGTGCCACTACGTATTGAAGTTATCTGTCCTTTCTAGTCCATGCATATGGTTCTCAAACCATTGTCTCTCCCTGTGACCATTCGTGACTCGTGTTATGAGTGGTCAATGTTGACCACACATAGTGGACTTCTTCCGTCATATTCAGTGGCTTTTTCATCCGGAGGTTGGTCACTGTGCACGCTAGCCACACTGTGCAACTACTTGCTAAAGTTCTTCATACTTGCTAGTTGATAACTAGTGTTCCCAGCCCATTGTTTCCCCATGTGACCATTTGTGACTCATGTGACGAGTTTTGAACGTTGACCACACACCGTGAAATTCGTTGGTCATTCTTAGTGACATATGCCTAGTTTGGTCTGTCACTGTACGTGGTTACCACACCGTGTCACTACGTAACAAAGGTATTTGTGGTTTCTATTTAATAGTTGGTGTTCCCAAACCATTGTTACCCCGCTGTGACTATCAGTGACCCGTGTTATGAGTTGTCAACGCTGACCACATGAAGTGAACTTTGCTGGTCATGGTCAGTGACATATCCATAATCTGGTTGGTCACTGTGCATGGTAGCCATGCTGTGCCACAACATATTGAAGGTATTTGTACTTGCTAGTGGATAACTAGCATTCACAACCCATTGTCTTCCACCCTGACCATTTGTGACTCGTGTTATGAGTTGTCAAAGTTTACCACACTTAGTGACATTATTTGGTCACGGTCAGTGACATATGCCTACTTTGGTTGGTCATTGTGCATGGTATCCACACCGTGCCATAACTTATTGAAGGTCCTTGTGCTTGCTTGTTGATACCTGGTGTTCCCATTGTCTTCCCCTATGGCCATTTGTGACTCCTGTTATGAGTTGTCAACGTTGACCACACACAACGGATTTCTTTGGTCAAAGGTAGTACATATGCCTTTTTGGTCGGTCATTGTGCATGGTAGCCACACCGTGCTTATACTGATTGAAGGTCACTGTACTTGGTAGTTGAGAGTTGATATTCCTAGACCATTGTTTCCCCGTCTTACGGTTTGTGACATGTGTTATGGTTGGTGAACGTTAACCACCCATGTTTAAATTCTTTGATCATGGTCAGTGACATGCCTAGTTTGGTTGTTTGGTGTGCATAGTAGCCACACCGTGCCACTACGTATCGAAGTTCTTTGTCCTCTCTGGTCAATACATAGGGTTTCCAAACCATTGTCTCTCCCTCTGACCATTTGTGACTCGTGTTATGAGTTGTCAATGTTGGCCACACATAGTGGACTTCTTCGGTCATAGTCAGTGACGTATGCATCTTTTGGTTGGTCACTGTGTACGCTAGCCATTGTGTGCCACTGCTTGTTGAAGGTCTTTGTACTTGCTGGTTGATAACTCGTGTTCCCAACCCATTGGTTCCCCCTCGGACAATTTGTGACTCGTGTTATGCGTTTTCAACGTTGACCATACACTGTGAAACTCTTTTGGTCATGGTTACTGACATATGCCTACTTTGGTTTGTCACTGTACATGGTTACCACGCCATGTCATTATGTATTGAAGGTCTTTGTGCTTTCTTGTTGACCGGTAGTGTTCTCAAACCATTGTTAGCCCCCTCTGACTATCAGTGACTCATGTTGTGAGTTGTCAACATTGACCACATGAAGTGAAATTCTATGGTCATGGTCAGTGACATATGCATGTTTTGGTTGGCCACTGTGCATTGTAGCCACACTGTGCCACTGCACATTGAAGGTTTTTGTACTTGCTAGTCAATAAGTAGTATTTAGAAACCATTATCCTCCACTCGGACAATTTGTGAGTCGAGTTATGAGTTGTCAAAGTGTACCACACATTGTGACATTCTTTGGTCATGGTCAGTGACATATGGTTGGTCATCGTGCATGGTGTCCACACTGGGCCACAACTTATTGAAGGTCCTTGTGCTTGCTAGTTGATATCTGGTGCTCCCAAACCATTGTCTCCCCTTCTCACCTTTTGTGACTCCTATTATGAGTTGTCGACGTTGACCACACACAGCGGATTCCTTTGGCCAAAGGCAGTACATATGCCTACTTTGGTTGGTCATTGTGCATGGTAGCCACACCGTGCTTATACTGATTGAAGGTTACTGTACTTGCTAGTTGAGAGCAGATATTCTTAGACCATTGTTTCCCATTCTGGGTGTTTGTGACATGCGTTATGGTTGGTGAACATTGACCACCCATATTGAAATTCTCTGGTCACGGTCAACGACATGCCTAGTTTGGTTGTTTGGTGTGCATAGTACCCACACCGTGCAACTACGTATTGAAGATATTTGTCGTTTCTAGTCAATACATGGGATTCCCAAACCATTGTCTCTCCCTCTGACCATTTGTGACTACTGTTATGAGTTGTCAATGTTGACCACACATAGTAAACGTCTTCGGTCATATTCAGTGACGCATGCAGCCTTTGGTTCGTCACTGTGTACGCTAGCCAGACCATGCACTTGCTCGTTGAAGGTCTTTGTACTTGCTGGTTGATAACTAGTGTTCCCAACCCATTGTTTCCCCCTCTGACAATTTGTGACCCGTGTTATGTGTTTTCAACGTTGACCACACACTGTGAAACTCTGTTGGTCATGGTCTCTGTGCTTTCTAGTTGATAGCTAGTGTTCCCAAACCATTGGTACCCCCTCTGAATATCTGTGACTGGTGTTGTGAGTAGTAAACATTGACCACATTAAGTGAAATTCTTTGGTCATGGTCGGTGACATATGCATGCTTTGGTTGGTCACTGTGCATTGTAGCCACACTGTGCCACTACATATTGAAGGTATTTGTACTTGCTAGTCGATAACTAGTATTCAGAAACCATTATCTTCTACTCTGACCATTTCTGACTTGTGTTCTGAGTTGTCAATGTTTACCACACATGGTGACATTCTTTGGTCATGCTCAGTGGCATATGGTTGGTCATTGTGCATGGTATCCACACCGTGCCACAACATACTGAAGGTCATTGTGCTTGATAGTTGATACCTGATGTTCCCAAATAATTGTTTCCCCCTTCTGACTATAAGTGACTCGTATTATGAGTTGCCAACATTGACCATACACAGCGGATTTCTTTGGTCAAAGGTAGTACATATGTCTACTTTGGTCGGTCATTGTGCATGGTAACCACACCGTGCTACTACTGACTGAAGGTTGCTGTACTTGCTAGTTGGTGTCTTGTATTCCCAAACCATTGTTTCCTCCTCTGACAATTTGTGACCCAAATTATGGTTTGTCAATGTTGACCACACATAGTAAAACTATTTGGTTGTGGTAAGTGGCCCATGCCTAATCTGGTTGGTCATTGTGCATGGTAGCCACACCGTTCCACTACTTGTTGAAAGTCTTTGCACTTCCTAGTCAATAAATAGCAAAAGGTTTCTCCCTTTGACACCAGGTCAGTTTTTGTTGATTTGTTACGCGTAGGTGCCTTCACTGGAATACTCCCTCCCACCCCCCTAGAGGGATGTTCCGTGGACGACCTGGAGGACAGATTTGCGACCGCATTATGACACCCCCCTACCCCACCACGGCTTAGGCTCGAAGGTACAGTTGAGGTATCAGAACACGNATGATATTCAGTGACACAAGCATACTTCGGTTGGTCATTGTGCATGGTAGCCACACCGTGCTACCAATTATCGAAGGTCTTTGTACTTGCTAGTCAATACCGAGTATTCTCAAACCATTGTTTCTCCCTCTGCCCATTTTTTACTTGTATTATGAGTTGTGAACGTTGACTACACACACTTAACTTCTTTGGTCATGAGCAGTGATGTATGCCTACTTGGATATGTCATTGTGCACGGTACCCACACCCGACCAATACATACGAAAGGTCTTTGTACTTGCGAGGAGATACATAGTGTTTTGAAACCATGTTTTCCCCCTCTAACCGTTTGTGAATCATGTCATGGGTTGTGAACGTTGACCACCCATATTGAAATTCTTTGGTCATGGTTAAAGACATATGCCGAGTTTGGTTTGTCACTGTACGTGGTTACCACGCTGTGTCACTACGTATTGAAGGTCTTCGTGGTTTCTATTTGATAGCTAGTGTTTCAAACCCATTGTTACCCTCCTCCGACTATCCGTGACTCGTGTTGTGAGTTGTCAACGCTGACCACATGAAGTGAAATTCGTTGGTCATGGTCAGTGACATATGCATACTTTGGTTGGTCACTGTACATGGTATCCACGCTGTGCCACTGCATACTGAAGGTATTTGTACTTGCTAGTCCATAACTAGTATTCACAAATGTTTATCTTCCACCCTGACCATTTGTGACTCGTGTTATGAGTTGTCAACGTTCACCACACTTAGTGAAATAATTTGGTCATGGTCAGTGACATATGGTTGGTCATTGTGCATGGTATCCATGCCGTGCCACAACGTACTGAAGGTCATTGTGCTTGCTAGTTGATACCTGGTGTTCCCAAATAATTGTTTCCCCCTTCTGACTATATGTGACTCGTATTATGAGTTGCCAACATTGACCATACACAGCGGATTTCTTTGGTCAAAGGTAGTAAATGTGTCTACGTTGGTCGGTCATTGTGCATGGTAGCCACACTGTGCTACTACTGACTGAAGGTCGTTGTACTTGCTAGTTGGTGTCTTGTATTCCCAAACCATTGTTTCCTCCTCTGAAAACTTGTGACCCAGATTATGGTTTGTCAACGTTGACCACACATAGTAAAATTATTGGGTTGTGATAAGTGGCCCATGCCTAATCTGGTTGGTCATTGTGCATGGTAGCCACACGTTCCCACTACTTGTTGAAAGTCTTTGTACTTGCTAGTCAATAAATAGCAAAAGGATTATCCCTTTGACACCAGGTCAGTTTTTGTTGATTTGTTACGCGTAGGTGCCTTCGCTGGAATACTCCCTCCCACCTCCCTAGAGGGATGTTCCGTGGACGACCTGGAGAACAGATTTGCGACCGCATTATGACACCCCCCCTACTCCACCACAGCTTAGGCTCGAAGGTAGAGTTGAGGTATCACAACACGCCCCCCCCCCCCCCCCCCGGGTCACGAACCTATCCTATAGAGCGCGTACGAGGATTCAAACCCAGGACCTACCGCTCCAGAATCTAACTCTATAAGCAGAAAGCCAACTCACATGGTGTTCATATGATGTCCAAATGACATTATAAGGGTTCCTATGGGTAAAGGGAATAAATAAGGGGGTGAAAGATGAGAGGGTAGCTTTCAAAAGTATGAATGAAAACAAAGTTAGTTGAATCATAACAAAATGACGCAGATGGGATTTCAAATATTTTTGCTTTGAGCTTGAATAACCTCGCAACCATTGCTCCAATTGACCAGCCGTAAGAAGGAAAGTTGACTACACACAGTGAAACTCTTTTCATGATATTCAGTGACACAAGCATACTTCGGTTGGTCATTGTGCATGGTAGCCACACCGTGCCACCACTTATCGAAGGTCTTTGTACTTTCTAGTCAATACCGAGTATTATCAAACCATTGTTTCCCCCTCTGTCCATTTTTCACTTGTATTATGAGTTGTGAACGCTGAGTACACACACTTGACTTCTTTGGTCATGAGCAGTGATGTATGCCTACTTGGATATGTCATTGTGCACGGTAGCCACACCAGGCCAATACATACAAAAGGTTTTCGTACTTGCGAGGAGATACATAGTGTTTTGAAACCGTGTTTTCCCCCTCTAACCATTTGTGACTCATGTCATGGGTTGTGAACGTTGACCACCCATATTGAAATTCTTTGGTCATGGTTAAAGACATATGCCGAGTTTGGATTGTCACTGTACGTGGTTGCCACGCTGTGTCACTACGTATTGAAGATCTTTGTGCTTTCTATTTGATAGCTAGAGTTCCAAACCCATTGTTACCCTTCTCTGACTATCCGTGACTCGTGTCGTGAGTTGTCCATGCTGACCACATGAAGTGAAATTCGTTGGTCATGGTCAGTGACATATGCATACTTTGGTTGGTCACTGTGTATGGTAGCCACGCTGTGCCACTGCATATTGAAGGTGTTTGTACTTGCTAGTCCATAACTAGTATTCACAAACCTTTATCTTCCACACTGACCATTTGTGACTCATGTTATGAGTTGTCAATATTCACCACACTTAGTGAAAGAAATTGGTCATGGTCAGTGACATTTGTGCGTGGTATCCACACCGTGCCACAATGTACTGAAGGTCATTGTGCTTGCTAGTTGATACCTGGTGTTCCCAAACAATTGTTCCCCCTTTAACTATTTGTGACTCGTATTAAGAGTTGCCAATGTTGACCATATACAGCGGATTTCTTTGGTCAAAGGCAGTACATATGCCTACTTTGGTCGGTCATTGTGCATGGTAGCCACACCGTACTACTACTGATTGAAGGTCGTTGTACTTGCTAGCTGAGAACTGATATTCCCAGACTATTGTTTCCCCCTCTGATCGCTTGTGACTTGTATTATGGTTGGTCAATTCTGACCACCCATATTGAAATTCTTTCATCATGGCCGGTGGCATATGCCTAGTTTGGTTGTTTGGTGTGCATAGTAGCCACACCGTGCCACTACGTATTGAAGATAATTTTCCTTTCTAGTCAATACATAGGGTTCCCAAACCATTGTCTCTCCCTTTGACCATTCGTGACATGTGTTATGAGTTATCGATGTTGACCACACATAGTGGACTTCTTCCGTCATAGTCAGTGACGTATTCATTCCTTGGTTGGTCACTCTGTACGCTAGCCACACGGTGCCACTACTTGTTGAGGTTCTTCATACTTGCTAGTTGACAACTAGTGTTCCCAACCCATTGTTTCCCCCTCTGACCATTTCTGACTCGTGTGATGAGTTCTCAATGTTGACCACACACCGTGGAATTCGTTGGTCATGGTTAGTGACATATGCCTAGTCTGGTTTGTCACTGTACATGGTTACCACGCCGTGTCACTAAGTAAAAAAGGTATTTGTGCATTCTAAGTTAATAGTTGGTGTAGGCAAACCATTGTTACCCCACTTTGGCTATCAGTGACTCGTGTTGTGAGTTGTCAACGCAGACCACATGAAGTGAAATTTGTTGGTCATGGTCAGTGACATATGCATACTCTGGTTGGTCACTGTGCATGGTAGCCATGCTGTGCCACTACATATTGAAGGTATTTGTACTTGCTACTGGATAACTAGTATTCACAAACAATTATCTTCCACCCTGACCACTTGTGACTCGTGTTATGAGTTGTCAAAGTTTACCACACTTAGTGACATTATTTGGTCATGGTCAGTGACATATGCCTACTTTGGTTGGTCATCGTGCATGGTATCCACACCGTGCCACAACGTATTGAAGGGCCTTGTGCTTGCTAGTTTATATATGGTGCTCCCAACCCATTGTCTCCCCCTCAGACCATTTGTGACTCCTAGTATGAGTTGTAATTGTCGACCACACACAGCGGATTTCTTTGGTCAATGGCAGTACATATGCCTACATTGGTCGGTCATTGTGCATGGTAACCACACCGTGCTTATACTGATTGAAGGTCACTATACTTTCTAGTTGAGAACTGACATTCCCAGACCATTGTTTTCCCGTCTGACCGTTTGTGACATGTGAAATTCTCTGGTCATGGTCAGTGACATGCTTAGTTTGGTTGTTTTGTGTACATAGGAGCAACACCATGCCTCTACGTATTGAAGATATTTGTCCTTTCTAGTGGACAAATAGGGTTCTCAAACCATTGTCTATCCCTCTAGCCATTTGTGACTCATGGTATGAGTTGTCAATGTTGACCATACGTAGTGGACTTCTTTGGTCATAGTCTGTGACGTGTGCATCCTTTGGTTGGTCACTGTGCACGCTAGCCACACCGTGCCACTACTTGTTGAAAATGTTTCTACATGCTAGTTAACACATAGTGTTCCCAACCCATGGTTTCCCCCACTGACCATTTGTGACTCGTGTTAGGAGTTTCAACGTTAACCACACACTGTGAAATCCGCTTGGTCATGATTTCTGACAAATGCCTACTTTGGTTTGTCACTGTGCATGGTTACCACGCCATGTCATTACGTATCAAAGCTCTTTGTGCTTTCTTGTTGACAGCTAGTGTTCTCAAGCCATTGTTAGCCCCCTCTGAATATCTGTGACTCGTGTTGTGAGTTGTCAACATTGACCTCATGAAGTGAAATTCTCAGGTCATGGTCAGTGACATATGCATACTTTGGTTGCTCACTGTGCATTGTAGCCACACTGTGCCAATGCACATTGAAGGTATTTGTTATTGCTAGTCGATAACTAGTATTTTGAAACCATTATCTTCCACTCTGACCATTTGTGACTCGTGTTATGAGTTGTCAAAGTTAACCACACATGGTGACATTCTTTGGTCATGGTTAGTGACATATGGTTGGTCATCGTGCATGGTATCCACACCGTGCCACAACATAGTGAATGTCATTGTGCTTGGTAGTTGATACCTGGTGTTCCCAAACAATTGTTCCCCTCTTTGACTATTTGTGTTTCTTATTATGAGTTGCCAACGTTGACCATGCACTGCGGATCTCCTTGGTCAAAGGCAGTACATATGCCTACTTTGGTCGGTCATTGTGCATGGTAGCCACACCGTGCTACTACTGACTGAAGGTTGTTGTACTTGCTAGCTGGTATCTAGCATTCCCAAACCATTGTTTCTTCCACTGACCGATTTTGACCCATATTATGGGTTGTCAATGTTGTCCACACATAGTAAAACTATTTGGTCATGGTAAGTGGCCCATGCCTAATCTGGTTGGTCATTGTGCATGGTAGCCACACAGTTTGACTACTTGTTGACGGTCTTTGTACTTGCTAGTCAATAAATGCAAAAACGTTTCTTCCTTTGACACCAGGTCGTTTTTTACTGATTTGTTACACGTAGGTGCCTTCATTGGAATACTCCCTCCCAATCCCCTAGAGGGATGTTCCGTGGACAACCTAGAGGACAGATTTGCGACCGCATTATGACACCCCCTACCGCCCTCCCTC
>SZWC01000327.1:253729-274543 GCA_023375785.1 Penium margaritaceum | reverse complement strand
CCCCCAGGTCACGAGCCTATTCTATATTGCGGGTACGAGGATTCAACCCCAGGACCTACCGCTCCAGAATCTAACTCTTTAAGCACCAAGGCAACTCACATGGTGGTCATATGATGTCCAGATGACATTATAAGGATTCCTATGGGTACAGGGCATAAAATAAGGGGTTGTAAGATTAGAGGGTTGTTTTCAAAAGTATGAATGATAACAAAGTTAGTTTAATCATAATAAAATGATGCAGACGGGATTTCAAATATTGCAACTTCAAGCTTGAATAACCTCTCAGCCATTGCTCCGGTCGACCAGCCGTAAGAATGAAAGTTGACTACACACAGTGAACTGTTTTTATGATATTCAGTGACACAAGCATACTTTGGTTGGTCATTGTGCATGGTAGCCACACCGTGCTACCACTTATCAAAGGTCTTCGTACTTGCTAGTCAATAACGAGTATTCCCAAACCATTGTTTTGCCCCCTGCCCATTTGTATCTTGCACTATGAGTTGTGAACGTTGACCACATACACTAAGCTTTTTTGGTCATGAGCAGTGCTGTATGCCTACTTGGATAGGTCATTGTGCACGGTAGCCACACGTGGCCAATATATAAAAAAAATATTTGTACTTGCTAGAAGATACATAGTGTTTTGAAATCATGTTTTCCCCCTCTGACCATTTATGACTCATGTCATGGGTTGTGAACGTTGACCACCCATATTGAAAATCTTTGGTCATGGTTAGTGACATATGCCTAGTTTGGTTTGCCACTGTACGTGGTTACCATGCCGTGTCACTACGTATTGAAGGTCTTTGCGCTTTCTAGTTGATAGCTAGTGTTCCCAAACCATTGTTACCCTTATCTCACTATCAGTGACTCGTGTCGTGAGTTGTCAACGCTGACCACATGAAGTGAAATTCGTTGGTCATGGTCAGTGACATGTGCATACTTTGGTTGGTCACTGTGCATGGTAGCCACGCCATGCCACTACATGTTGAAGGTATTTGTACTTGCTAGTCTTTATCTTCCACCCTGACCATTTGTGACTCGTGTTATGAGTTGTCAAAGTTTACCACACTTAGTGACATTATTTGGTCATGGTCAGTGACATATGCCTGCTTCGGTTGGTCATCCTGCATGGCATCCACACCGTGCCAGAATGTATTGAAGGTCCTTGTGTTTTCTAGTTGATACCTGGTGTTTCCAAACTATTATCAACCCCACTGACCATTTGTGACTTCTGTTAGGAGTTGTCAACGTTGACCACACAGAGCGGATTTCTTTGGTCAAAGGTAGTACATATACCTACTTCGGTCGGTCATTGTGTATGGTAGCCACACCGTGCTTGTACTGATTAAAGGTCGCTGTACTTTGTAGTTAAGAACTGATATTCACAGACCATAGTTTTCCCCTGTGACCGTTTGTTAATCGTGTTACGGTTGGTGAATGTTTACCACCCATTTTTAAACTCTTTCATCATGGCCGGTGACATATGCCTAGTTTGGTTGTTTGGTGTGCATAGTAGCCACACCGTGCCACTACATATTGAAGATATTTGTCCTTTCTAATTGATACATAGGGTTCCCAAACCATTGTCTCTCCCTCTGGCCATTTGTGACTCGTGCTATGAGCTGTCAATGTTGACCATACATAGTGGACTTCTTCGGCCATAGTCGGTGACGTGTGCATCCTTTGGTTGGTCACTGTGCACGCTAGCCACACCGTGCCACTACTTATTGAAAGTCTTTCTACTTGCTAGTGTACAAAAAGTGTTCCCAACAAATGGTTTTTCCCACTGACCATTTGTGACTCGTGTTATGAGTTTTCAACGTTAACCACACATTGCAAAATCTGTTTGATCAACGCTTGTGACACATGGCTACTTTTGTTTGTCAGTGTACATGGTTAGCACACCGTGTCATTACGTATCAAAGGTCTTTGTGCTTTACTGTTGACAGCTAGTGTTCCCGAACCTTTGCTAGCCCCCTCTGACTATCTGTGACTCGTGTTGTGAGTTGTCAACATTGACCACATGAAGTGAAATTCTTTGGTCATGGTCAGTGACATATGCATACGTTGGTTGGTCACTGCGCATTGTAGCCACACCGTGCCACTGCATATTGAAGTTATTTGTACTTGCTAGTCGGTATCTAGTATTTAGAAACCATAATCTTCCACTCTGACCATTTGTGACTCATGTGATGAGTTTTCAACGTTGACCAGACACCGTGAAATTTGTTGGTCATGGTTAGTGACATATGCCTAGTTTGGTTGTTTGGTGTGCATAGTAGCCACACCGTGCCACTGCATATTGAAGTTATTTGTACTTGCTAGTCGGTATCTAGTATTTAGAAACCATAATCTTCCACTCTGACCATTTGTGACTCATGTGATGAGTTTTCAACGTTGACCAGACACCGTGAAATTTGTTGGTCATGGTTAGTGACATATGCCTAGTTTGGTTGTTTGGTGTGCATAGTAGCCACACCGTGCCACTGCATATTGAAGTTATTTGTACTTGCTAGTCGGTATCTAGTATTTAGAAACCATAATCTTCCACTCTGACCATTTGTGACTCATGTGATGAGTTTTCAACGTTGACCAGACACCGTGAAATTTGTTGGTCATGGTTAGTGACATATGCCTAGTTTGGTTTGTCAGTGTTTGTGGTTACCACGTCGTGTCACTACGTAACAAAGGTATTTGTGGTTTCTAATTAATAGTTGGTGTTCCCAAAGAATTTTTACCCCACTCTGACCATCAATGACTCGTGTTGTGAGTTGTCAACACTGACCACNTAGCCCCCTCTGACTATCTGTGACTCGTGTTGTGAGTTGTCAACATTGACCACATGAAGTGAAATTCTTTGGTCATGGTCAGTGACATATGCATACGTTGGTTGGTCACTGTGCATTGTAGCCACACCGTGCCACTGCATATTGAAGTTATTTGTACTTGCTAGTCGATAACTAGTATTTAGAAACCATAATCTTCCACTCTGACCATTTGTGACTCATGTTATGAGTTGTCAAAGCTTACCACACATGGTGACATTCTTTGGTCATGGTAAGTGAAATCCGGTTGGTCATCGTCCATGGTATACACACCGTGCCACAGCGTACGGAAGGTCATTGTGCTTGCTAGTTGATAACTAGTGTTCCCAAAACATTGTTTCCCCCTCTGACTGTTTGTGACTCGTATTGTGAATTGCCAACGTTTACCATACAAAGCGGATTTCTTTGGTCAAAGGCAGTACACATGCCTACTTTGGTTGGTCATTGTGCATGGTAGCTACAACGTGCTACTTCTGATTGAAGGTCATTGTACTTGCTAGTTGAGAAATGATATTCCCGGACCATTGTTTCCCCCTCTGACCGTTTGTGACTCGTGTTATGGTTGGTGAATGTTGACCACCCATATTGAAATTCTATGGTCATGGTCAATGACATATGCAAAGTTTGGTTTTTTGGTGTGCACAGTAGCGACACCGTGTGACTACGTATTAAAGTTGTTTGTCCTTTCTAGTCCATGCGTAGGGTTCCCAAACCATTGTCTCTCCCTCTCTCCGTTCGTGGCTTGTTTTATGAGTTCTCAATGTTGACCACACATAGTGGACTTCTTCCATCATAGTCAGTGACGTATTCATCCTTTGGTTGTTCACTGTGGACACTAGCCACACCGTGCCAGTACTTGTTGAAGTTCTTCGTACTTGCTAGTTGATAAGTAGTGTTCCCAACCCATTGATTCCCCCTATGACCATTTGTGACTCATGTGATGAGTTTTCAACGTTGACCAGACACCGTGAAATTTGTTGGTCATGGTTAGTGACATATGCCTAGTTTGGTTTGTCAGTGTTTGTGGTTACCACGTCGTGTCACTACGTAACAAAGGTATTTGTGGTTTCTAATTAATAGATGGTGTTCCCAAAGAATTTTTACCCCACTCTGACCATCAATGACTCGTGTTGTGAGTTGTCAACACTGACCACATGAAGTGAACTTCGTTGGTCATGGTCAGTGACATATGCATACTTCGGTTGGTCACTCTGCATGGTAGCCACGCTGTGCCACTACATATTGAAGGTATTTCTACTTGCTAGTGGATAACTAGTATTCACAAACCATTACCTTCCACCCTGACCATTTGGGACTCGTGTTATGAGTTGTCAATGTTGACCATACATAGTGGACTTCTCCGGTCGTTGTCTGTGACGTGTGCATCCTTTGGTTGGTCACTGTGCACGCTAGCCACACCGTGCCACTACTTATTGAATTTCTTTGTACTTGCTAGTTGATAAATAGTGTTCCCAACCCATGGTTTCCACCACTGACCATCTGTGACTTGTGTTATGAGTTTTTAACGTTAACCACACACTGCAAAATCCGTTTGGTCATAGTTTGTGACATATGCCTACTTTGGTTTGTCACTGTACATGGTTACCACGCCGTGTCATTACGTATCAAGTGTCTTTGTGCTTTCTTGTTGACAGCTAGTGTTCCCAAACCTTTGTTAGCCCCCTCTGAATATCTGTGACTCGTGTTGTGAGTTGTCAACATTGACCACATGAAGTGAAATTATTTAGTCATGGTCAGTGACATATGCATACATTAGTTGGTCACTGTGCATTGTAACTACACCGTTCTACTGCATATTGAAGATATTTGTACTTGCTTGTGAGTAACTAGTATTTATAAACTATGATCTTCCACTCGGACCATTCGTGACTCGTGTTATGAGTTGTCAAAGTTTACCACACATGGTGACATTCTTAGGTCATGGCCAACGACATCTGATTGGTCATCGTGCATGGTATCCACACCGTGCCACAACGTACCGAAGGTCATTGTACTTGCTGGTTGATGCCTGGTGTATCCAAACATTTCTTTCCTCCTCTGACTATTTGTGACTCGTATTATGAGTTGCCAATGTTTACCATACACAGCGGACTTCTTTGGTCAAAGGCAGTACATATGCCTACTTTGGTCGGCCATTGTGCATGGTAGCCACACTGTGCTACTTCTGATTGAAGGTCGTTGTACTTGCTAGTTGAGAAATGACATTCCCGGACCATTGTTTCCCCCTCTGACCGTTTGTGACTCGTGTTATGGTTGGTGAATGTTGACCACCCATCTTGAAATTCTTTGGTCATGGTCAGTGACATATGCCTAGTTGGGTTGTTTGGTGTGCATAGTAGCGACACCGTATGACTACATATTGAAGTTATTTGTCCTTTCTAGTCCATGCATAGGGTCCCGAAACCATTGTCTCTCCCTATGACCATTCGTGAATCGTGGTATGAGTTGTCAATGTTGACCACACGTAGTGGACTTCTTCCGATGTAGTCAGTGACGTATTCATCCTTTGGTTGGTCACTGTGGATGCTAGCCACACTGTGGCACTACTTGTTGAAGTTCTTCATACTTGCTAGTTGACAACTAGTGTTCCCAACCCATTGTTTCCCCCTATGACCATTTGTAACTCATGTGAAATTTGTTGGTCATGGATAGTGACATATGCCTAGTTTGGTTTGTCACTGTACGTGGTTACCACGCCGTGTCACTCCGTAACAAAGGTATGTGTGCTTTCTAGTTGATAGCTAGTGTTCCCAACCCATTTCTACACCACCTGAATATCTGGGACTCGTGTTGTGAGTTGTCAACGTTGACCACATGAAGTGAAATTCTTTGGTCATGGTCAGTGACATATGCATACTTTGGTTGGTCACTGTGCATGGTAGCCACGCTGTGCCACTACATATTGAAGGTATTTGTACTTTCTCGTGGATAACCAGTATTCACAAACCATTATCTTACCCTGACCATTTGTGACTCGTGTTATGAGTTGTCAAAGTTTACCACACTTAGTGACATCATTTGGTCATGGTCAATAACATATGCCTACTTTGGTTGGTCATCGTGCATGGTATCCACACCGTGCCAACTTAAGGTCCTTATGCTTGCTAGTTCATACCTGGTGTTCCCAAACCATTGTCTCCCTCTCTGACCATTTGTGACTCCTGTTATGAGTTGTCAACGTTGACCACACACAGCAGATTTCTTTGGTCAAAGGCAGTACATATGCCTTTTTTGGTCGGTCATTGGGCATGGTAGCCACACCGTGCTTATACTGATTGAAGGTCACTCTACTAGTTAGTTGATAACTGATATTCCCAGACCATTGTTTCCCCGGCTGACCGTTTATGGCATGTGTCATGGTTGGTGAACGTTGACCACCCATATTGAAGTTCTTTGGTCATGGTCAGTGACATGCCGACTTTGGTTGTTTGGTGTGCATGGCAACCACACCGTGCCACTACGCATTGAAGTGATTTGTCCTTTCTAGTCAATACATAGGGTTCCCAACCCATTGTTTTCCCTCTGACCATTTGTGCCTCATGTTATGAGTTGTCAATGTTGACAACACATTGTGGACTTCTTTGGTCATAGTTAGTGACGTATGCATGATTTGGTTGGTCACTGTGTAGGCTAGCCATACCATGCCACTGCTTGTTGAAGGTCTTTGTACTTGCCGGTTGATAACTCGTCTTCCCAGCCCATTTTTATCCCTATGACAATTTGTGACTCATGTTATGCGTTTTCAACGTTGACCACACAGTGTTAAACTCTTTTGGTCATGGTTAGTGACATATGCCTACTTTGGTTTTTCACTGTACATGGTTACCACACTGTGTCACAACGTATCGAACGTCTCTGTGCTTTCTAGTTGATAGCTAGTGTTCCCAAACCATTGTTACCCCCTTTGAATACCTGTGACTCATGTTGTGAGTTGTCAACATTGACCACATGGAGTGAAATTCTTTGGTCATGGCCAGTGACATATGCATACTTTGGTTGGTCACTGTGCATTGTAGCCACACCGTATCACTGCATATTGAAGGTATTTGTACTTGCTAGTCGATAAATAGTGTTTAGAAACCGTTATCTTCTATTATGACCATTTGTGACTCGTGTTATGAGCTGTCAAGATTTACCACACATGGTGACATTCTTTGGACATGGTCAGGGCCATATGGTTGGTAATTGTGCATGGTATTAACACCGTGCCACAACGTACTCAAGATCATTGCTTGCTAGTTGATATCTAGTGTTCCCAAACTAGTGTTTCCCCCTCTGACTATTTGTGACTTGTATTATGAGTTGCCAATGTTGACCATACACAGCGGATTTTGTTTCTCAAATGCAGTACATATGCCTAATTTTGTCGGTCATTGTGCATAGTATCCACACCGTGCTACTACTGACAGAAGGTCGTTGTACTTGCTAGTTGCTATCTAGTATTCCCAAACCATTGCTTCCTCCACTTGCCGTTTGTGACCCATGTTATGGGTTGTCCACGTTGTCCACACATAGTAAAATTATTTCGTCATGGTAAGTGGCCCATGCCTAATCTGGTTGGTCATTGTGCATGGTAGCCACACCGTTCCACAAGTTGTTGAAAGTCTTTGTACTTGCTAGTCAATAAAAAGCAAAAGGTTTCTCCCTTTGACAGCATGCCGGTTTTTGTTGATTTGTTACGCGTAGGTGCCTTCAGTGGAATACTCCCTCCCACCCCCCTAGAGGGATGTTCCGTGGACGACCTGGAAGACAGATTTGCAACCGCATTATGACACACCCCTNCACCCCCCCCCCCCCCCCCCCCCCCCCACGGCCTAGGCTCAAAGGGATATTTGAGGTATCACAACACGGCCGTCCCCAACTCCCCCCCCCAGGTCGCAAGCCAATTCTATTTTGGGCATACCAAGATTCAAACCCAGGACCTACCGCTCCAGAATCTGACTCTATAAGCACTAAGCCAACTCACATGGTGTTCATATGATGTCCAAATGACATTATAAGGGTTCCTATGGGTAAAGGGCATAAAATAAGGGGGTGTAAGATTAGAAGGTAGTTTTCAAATGTATGAATGACATCAAAGTTAGTTGAATCATAACATAATGACGCAGATGGGATTTCAAATATTGCAACTTCGAGCTTGAATAACCTCTCAACCATTGCTCCGAATGACCAGCCATAAGAATGAAAGTTGACTACACATAGTGAAACTCCTTTGGTTGGTCATTGTGCATGGTAGCCACACCGTCCCACCACTTATCAAATGTCTTTGTACTTGCTAGTCGATACCGAGTATTCACAAACTATTGTTTCTCCCTCTGCCCATTTTTGACTTGCATTATGCGATGTGAACGTTGACCACACACACTAAACTTCTTTGGTCACGAGCAGTGATGTATGGCTACTTGGGTAGGTCATTGTGCACGGTAGCCACACCGTGTCAATACATACGAAAAATCGTTGTACTTGGTAGAAGATACATAGTGTTTAAAAACCATGTTTTCCTTGTTTGACCTTTTGTGACTCATGCTATGGGTTGTGAACGTTGACCACCTATATTGGAATTATCTCGTCATGGAAAGTGACATATGCCTAGTTTGGTTTGTCAATGTACGTGGTTACCACGCCGTGTCACTACGTATTGAAGGTCTTTGTGCTTTCTAGTTGATAGCTAGTGTTCCAAAACAGTTGTTACCCTCCCCTGACTATCAGTGACTCGTGTCGTGAGGTATCAACGCTGACCACATTAAGTGAAGTTTGTTGGTCATCGTCAGTGACATATGCATACTTTGGTTGGTCACTGTGCATGGTAGCCACGCTGTGCCACTACACGTTGAAGGTGTTTGTACTTGCTAGTCAATAACTAGTATTCAAAACCTTTATCTTCCACCCCAACCATTTGTGACTCGTGTTATGAGTTGTGAAAGTTTACCGCGCTTAGTGAAATAATTTGGTCATGGTCAGTGACATATGCCTACTTTGGTTGGCCATCGTGCATGGCATCCACACTGTGCCACAACGTATTGAAGGTCCTTGTTCTTGCATGTTCATACCTGGTGTTCCCAAACCATTGTCCCCCCTTCTGACCATTTGTGACTCCTATTATCAGTTGTCAACGCTGACCACACACAGTGGATTTCTTTGGTCAAAGGTAGTACATATGCCTACTTTGGTCTGTCATTGTGTATGGTAGCCACACTGTGCTTATTCTGATTGAAGGTCGCTGTACTTGCTAGTTGAGAACTGATATTCACAGACCATTGTTTCCCCCTCTGACTGTTTGTGACTCGTTTTATGGTTGGTGAATGTTGACCATCCATATTGAAATTCTTTCATCATGGCCGGTGACATATGCCTAGTTTGGTTGTTTCGTGTGCATAGCAGCCACACCGTGCCACTACCTATTGAAGATATTTGTCCTTTCTAGTCAATACATAGGGGTCCCAGACCATTGTCTCTCCCTCTGACCATTTGTGACTCGTGTTATGAGTTGTCGATGTTGACCATACATAGTGGACTTCTTCGGTCATAGTCAGTGACGTGTGCATCCTTAGGTTGGTCACTGTGCACGCTAGCCACACCGTGCCACTACTTATTGAAAATCTTTCTACTTGCTTGTTG
This sequence comes from Penium margaritaceum, assembly GCA_023375785.1. NCBI lineage: Eukaryota > Viridiplantae > Streptophyta > Zygnematophyceae > Desmidiales > Peniaceae > Penium > Penium margaritaceum. The sequence goes on along the minus strand of SZWC01000327.1, from coordinate 265,073 downwards.
CGAAATAGTGTTCCCAACCCATGGTTTTCCACAATGACCATTTGTGACTCGTGTTATGAGTTTTCAACGTTAACCACACACTGCAAAACCTGTTTGATCATTGTTTGTGACATGTGCCTACTTTCGGTTATCAATATACATGGCTACCACGCCGTGCCATTACGTATCAAAGGTCTTTTATGTTTCTTGTTGACAGCTAGTGTTCCTGAGCCATTGTTAGCCCCCTCTGACTATCTGTGACCCGTGTTGTGAGTTGTCAACATTGACCACATGCAGTGAAATTCTTTGGTCATGGTCAGTGACATATGCATTTGTTGGTTGGTCACTGTGCATTGTAGCCACACCGTGCCTATGCATATTGAAGGTATTTGTACTTGCTAGTCAATAACTAATATGGTTGGACATTGCACATGGTAGCCACACCGTTCCACTACTTGTTGAAAGTATTTGTACTTGCTAGTCAATAAGTAGCAAAAGGTTTCTCCCTTTGACACCAGGTCGGTTTTTGTTGATTTGTTACGCGTAGGTGCCTTTGCTGGAATACTCCCTCCCACCCCCCCTGGAGGGATGTTTCGTGGACGACCTGGAGGACCGATTTATAGCCGCATTATGACACCCCCCTACCCCCCCACGGCTTAGGCTCGAAGGGAGAGTTGAGGTATCACAACACGGCCGTTCCCCCCCCCCCCCCCCCCAATATCGCGAGCCTATTCTATATTGTGCATACGAGGATCAAACCCAGGACCTACCGCTCCAGAATCAAACTCTATAACCACTAATCCAACTCACATGATGTTCATATGACGTCTATATGACATTATAAGGGTTCCTGTGGTTAAAGAGCATAGAAAAGGGGCTGTAAGATTAGAGGGTAGTTCTCAAAAGCATGAATGATAACAAAGTTAGTTTAATCATAACAAAATGACATAGACAAGATTTCAAAGATTGAAACTTGGAGCTTGAATAACCTCTCAACCATTGCTCCGATTGACGAGACGTAAGAATGAAAGTTGACTACACACAGTGAAACTCTTTTTATGATTTTCAGTGACACAAGCATACTTTGGTTGGTCCTTGTGCATGATAGCCACACTGTGCCACCACTTATCAAATGTCTTTGTACTTGCTAGTCGATACCGGGTATTCCAAAACCATTGTTTCTCCCTCTGCCCATTTTTGACTTGCATTATGAGTTGTGAAATTGACCACATACACTAAACTTCTTTGGTCATGAGCACTGATGTATGCCTACTTGGGTAGGTCATTGTGCACGGTAGCCACACCGGGCCAATACATACGAAAAATCTTTGTACTTGCTAGAAGATACACAGTGTTTTGAAACCATGTTTCCCCCCTCTGACCATTAGTGACTCATGTCATGGGTTGTGAACGTTGACCACCCATATTGAAATTCTTTGGTCATGGTTAGTGACGTAGGCCTAGTTTGGTTTGCCACTGTACGTGGTTACCATGTCGTGTTACTACGTATTGAAGGTCTTTGCGCTCTCTAGTTGATAGCTAGTGTTCCCAAAGCATTGTTACCTCATCTGACTATCTGTGACTCGTGTCGTGAGTTGTCAAAGCTGACCACATGAAGTGAAATTTGTTGGTCATGGTCAGTGACGTATGCATGCTTTGGTCGGTCAATGTGCATGGTAGCCACGCTGTGCCACAACATGTTGACGGTATTTGTACTTGCTAGTCGATAACTAGTACTCACAAACCTTTATCTTCTTCCCTGACCATTTGTGACTCGTGTTATGAGTTGTCAAAGTGTACCACGTTTAATGACATTATTTGGTCATGGTAAGTGACATATGCCTACTTTGGTTGGCCATCATACATGGCATCCACACCGTGGCACAACGTATTGAAGGTCCTTGTGCTTGCTAGTTCATACCTGGTGTTCCAAAACCATTGTCTCCCCCTCTGACCATTTGTGACTCCTACTATGAGTTGTCAATGTTGACCACACAGAGCGGATTTCTTTGATCAAAGGTAGTACATATGCCTACTTTGGTTGGTCATTGTGCATGGTAGCCACACCTTGCTTATACAGATTGAAGGTCACTCTACTTGCTAGTTGAGAACTGATATTCACACACCATTGTTTCCCCCTCTGACCGTTTGTTACTCGTGTCATGGTTGGTGAATGTTGACCACCCATATTGAAATTCCTTCATCATGGCCGCTGACATATGCCTTGTTTGGTTGTTTGGTGTGCATAGCAGCCACACCGTGCCACTACATGTTGAAGATATTTGTCCTTTCTAGTCAATACATAGGGTTTCCGACCCATTGTCTCTCCCTCTGACCATTTGTGACTCCTGTTATAAGTTGTCCATGTTGACCATACATAGTGGACTTCTTCGGTCATAGTCAGTGACGTGTGCCTCCTTTGGTTGGTCACTGTGCACGCTAGCCACACCGTGCCACTACTTATTAAAAATGTTTCTACTCGCTAGTTGATAAAAAGTGTTCCCAACCCATGGTTTCCCCCACTGACCATTTGTGACTCGTGTTATGAGTTTTCAACGTTAAATCCACACTGCAAAATCCGTTTGCTCATAGTTCGTGACATATGCCTACTTTTGTTTCTCACAGTACATGGTTACCACGCCGTGTCATTGCGTATCAAAGGTCTTTGTGCTTTCTTGTTAACAGCTAGTGTTCCCAAATCATTGTTAGCCCCCTCTGACTATCTGTGACTCGTGTTGTGAGTTGTCAACATTGACCACACACCGTGAAATATGCTGGTCATGATTAGTGACATATGCCTAGTTTGGTTTGTCATTGTACGTGGGTACCACGCCGTGTCACTACGTAACAAAAGGTATTTGTGGTTTCTAGTTAATACTTGGTGTCCCCAACCCATTGTAACCCCACTCTGACCATCAATGACTGGTGTTGTGAGTTGTCAACGCTGACCACATGAAGTGAAACTCGTTGGTCATAGTCAGTGACATATGCATACTTTGGTTGGTCACTGTGCATGGTAGCCACGCTGTGCCACTACCTATTGAAGGCATTCGTACCTGCTACTTGATAACTAGTATTCACAAACCATTATCATCCACCCTGACCGTTTGTGACACGTGTTCTGAGTTGTCAAATTTCAGCACACGTAGTGACATTGTTTCGTCATGGTGAGTGACATATGCCTACTTTGGTTGGTCATCATGCATGATATCCACACCGTGCCACAACTGATTGAAGGTCCTTGTGCTTGAAAGATTGATACCTGGTGTTCCCAAACCATTGTATCCCCCTCCGACCATTTGTGACTCCAATTATGAGTTGTCAACGTTGACCACACACAGCAGATTTCTTTGGTCAAAGGAAGTACATATGCCTACTTTGGTCGGTCATTGTACATTGTAGCCACACTGTGCTTATACTGATTGAAGGTCCCTATACTTGCTAGTTGAGAACTGATATTCCCATACCATTGTTTCCCCTTCTGACTGTTTGTAACATGTGTTATGGATTGTGAACGTTGACCACGCATGTTGAAATTCTCTGTTCATGGTCAGTGACATGCCTAGTCTGGTTGTTTGGTGTGCATAGTACCCACACCGTGCCACTACGTATTGAAGTTCTTTGTCCTTCTAGTCAATACATAGGGTTCCCAAACAATTGTCTCTCCCTCTGACCATTTGTGACTCGTGTTATGAGTTGTCAATGTTGACCACACATAGTGGACTTTTTCGGTCATAGTCAGTGACGTATGCATCCTTTGGTTGGTCATTGTGTACGCAAGCCATACCGTGCCACGGCTTGTTGAAGGTCTTTGTATTTGCTAGTTGTTGAATAGTGTTCCCAACCCATGGTTTCCCCCACTGACCATTTGTGACTCGTGTTATGAGTTTTCAACGTTAACCACACACTGCCAAATCCATTTGGTCACGGTTTGAAACATATGCCTACTTTGGTTTGAAACTGTACATGGTTACCACGCCGTCTCATTACGTATCAAAGGTCTTTGTGCTTTCTTGTTGACAGCTAGTGTTCCCGAACCATTGTTTGCACCCTCTGACTATCTGTGACTCGTGTTGTGACTTGTCAACATTGACCACATCAAGTGAAATTCTTTCGTCATAGTCAGTGACATATGCATACTTTGGTTGGTCAATGTGCATTGTAGCCACACTGTGCCACTGCATATTCAAGGTATTTGTACTTGCTAGTCAATAACTTGTATTTAGAAACCATAATCTTCCACTCTGACCATTTGTGACTCGTGTTATGAATAGTCAAATGTTACCACACATCGTGACATTCTTTGGTCATGGTCAGTGACATATGGTTGGTCATCTTGCATGGTATCCACATCGTGCCACAACGTACGGAATGTCATTGTGCTTGCTAGGTGATACCAGGTGTTCCCAAACAATTGTTTCCCCCTCTGACTATTTGTGACTCATGTTATGAGTTGCAAACGTTGACCATACACAGTGGATTTCTTTGGTCAAAGGCAGTACATATGCCTACTTTGGTCGGTCATTGTGCATTGTAGCCACACCGTGCAACTACTGATTGGAGGGCTTTGTACTTGCTTGTTGAGAACTGATATTTCCGGACCATTGTTTCCTCCTGTGACCATTTGTGACTCCTGTTATGGTTGGTAAACGTTGACCATCCATGTTGAAATTCTTTGGTCATGGTCAGTAATATGTGCCTAGTTTGTGCATAGTAGCCACACCGTGCCACTACGTATTTATGTTATTTGTCCTTTCTAGTCCATGCATAGGGTTCCCAAACCATTGTCTCTCCATCTGATCATTCGAGCCTCTTGTTATGAGTTGTCAATATTGACCACACTTAGTGGACTTCTTCCGTCATAGTCAGTGACGTATTCATCCTTTGGTTGGTCACTGTGCACGCTAGCCACACCGTGCCACTACTTGTTGAAGTTCTTCATACCTGCTAGTTGATAACTAGTGGTCCTAACCCATTGTTTCCCCCTTTGACCATTCGTGACTTGTGTGATGAGTTCTCAATGTTGACGACACACCGTTAAACTCGTTGGTCATGGTTAGTAACATTTGCCTTGTTTGGGTTGCCACTGTACGTGGTTACCACGCCGTGTCACTACGGAATAAAGGTATTTGTGGTTTCTAGTTAATCGTTGGTGTTCCCAAACCATTGTTACCCCACTCTGACTATCAGTGACTTGTGTTGTGAGTTGTTAGCGCTGACCACATTAAGTGAAATTCGCTGGTCATGGTCAGTGACATATGCATACTTTGGTTGGTCACTGTGCATGGTAGCCACGCAGTGCCACTACATATTGAAGGTATTTGTACTTGCTAGTGGATAACTAGTATTCACAAACCATTACCTTCCACCCTGACCATTTGTGACTCGTGTTATGAGTTGTCAACGTTGACCACACTTAGTGACATTATATGGTCATGGTCAGTGATATATGCCTACTTTGGTTGGTCATCGAGCATGGTATCCACACCGTGCCACAACTGATTGAAGGTCCTTGTGCTTGATATTTGATACCCGATGTTCCCAAACCATTGTCTCCCCCTCTGACCATTTGTGACCCCTGTTATGAGTTGTCAACGTTGACCACACAGAGCGGATTTCTTTTGTTGAAGGCAGTACATATGCCTTTTCTCTTCGGTCATTGTGCATGGTAGCCACACCGTGCGTACACTGATTGAAGGTCACTGTACTTGCTAGTTGAGAACTGATGTTCCCAGACATTTGTTTCTCCGTCTGACCGTTTGTGACATGTGTTATGGTTGGTGAACGTTTACCACCCATATTGAAATTCTTTGGTCATGGTCAGTGACATACCTAGTTTGGTTGTTTTGTATGCATAGTATCCACTCCGTGCCACTACGTATTGAAGATGTTTTCCCGTTCTAGTTGATGCATAGGGTTCCCAAACCATTGTCTCTCCCTCTAACCATTTGTGACTCGTTGTATGAGTTGTCAATGATGACCACACATTGTGGACTTCTTCGGTCATAGTCAGTGACGTATGCATCCTTTGGTTGGTCACTGTGTACGTTAGCCATACCGTGCCACTGCTTGTTGAAGGTCTTTGTACTTGCCGGCTGATAACTAGTGTTCCCAGCCCATTGTTTCCCCCTCTTGTAATATGTGGCTCGTGTTATGCATTTCAACGTTGACCACACACTATGAAACTCGTTTGGTCATGGTTAGTGACATATGCCTACTTTGGTTTGTCACTGTATATGGTTACCACGCCGTGTCACTACGTATCGAAGGTCTATGTGCTTTCTAGTTGATAGCTAGTGTTCCCAAACCATTGTAACCCCCTCTGAATATCTGTGACTCGTGTTGTGACTTGTCAACATTGACCACATGAAGTCAAATTGTCTGGTCATGGTCAGTGACATGCATGCTTTGGTTGGTCACTGTGCATTGTAGCCACACTATGCCACTGCATATTGAATGCATTTGTACTTGCTAGGCGATAACTAGTGTTTATAAACCATTCTCTTCTACTCTGACCATTTGTGACTCGTGTTATGAGTTGTCAAAGTTTACCACACATGGTGACATTTTCTGGTCATGGTCAATGACATATGGTTGGTCATTGTGCATGGTATCTACACCGTGCCACAACGTACTGAAGGCCATGGTTCCCCCTCTGACTATTTGTGACTCGTATTATGAGTTGCCAACGTTGACGATACACAGCGGAGTTTTTGGGTCAAAGGCAGTACATATGCCTACTTTGGTCGGTCATTGTGCATGGTAGCCACACCGTGCTACTACTGATTGAAGGTTGTTATACTTGCCAGTAGGTATCTAGTATTCCCAAACTATGGTTTCCTCCACCGACCGTTTGCGAACCATATTATGGGTTGTCAACGTTGTCCACACATAGTAAAGTTATTTGGTCATAGTAAGTGGCCCATGGCTTATCTGGTTGGTCATTGTGTATGATAGCCACACCTTTCCACTATTTGTTGAAAGTCTTTGTACTTGCTAGTCAAGAAATAGCAAAAGGTCGCTCCCTTTGACACCAGGTCGGTTTTTGTTGGTTTGTTATGTGTAGGAGACTTCACTGGAATACTCCCTACCCACCCCCTGGAGGGATGTTCCGTGGACGACCTGGAGGACAGATTTGCGACCGCATTATGACATCCCCCCCCCCCCCCCCCCCCCCCCCTGCAGGGTTGCGAGCCTATTCTATTTTGCGAGTACGAGGATTCAAAGCCAGGACCTACCGCTCCAGAATCTAACTTTATAAGCACTAAGCCAACTCACGTCGTGTTCATATGATGACCAAATGACATTATAAGGGTTCCTATTTATAAAGGGCATAAAACGAGGGGGTGTACGATTAGAGGGTAGTTTTCAAAAGTATGAATGATAACAATGTTAGTATAAACATTAAAAATGATGTGGACAGAATGTCAAATACTGCAAATTTGAGCTTGAATGACCTCTCAACACTTGCTCCGACTCACCAGCCGAAAGAATGAAAGTTTCCTACACACAGCGAAACTCTTTCTATCATATTCATTGACACAAGCATACTTTGGTTGGTCATTGTGCATGGTAGCCACACCATGCCTCCACTTATTCAAGGTCTTTGTACTTGCTAGTCGATATTGAGTATTCCCAAACCATTGTTTCTCCCTCTGCGTATTTTTGACTTGTATTATGAGCTGTGAACGTTGACCACACACACTAAACTTCTTTGGACATGAGCAGTGATGTATTCTTACTTGGGCAGGTCATTGTGCATGGTAGCCACACCGGGCCAATACATACGAAAAATCTTTGTACTTGCTAAAAGATTCATAGTGTTTTGAAACCATGTTTCCCCCCTTTGACCATTTGTGACTCATGTTATGGGCTGTGAACGTTGACCACCCATATTGAAATTCTTTGGTCATGGTTAGTGACATATGCCTAGTTTGGTTTGTCACTGTACATGGTTACCAAGCCGTGTCACTACGTATTGAAGCTCTTTGTGCTTTCTAGTTGATAGCTAGTGTTCCCAACTCATTGTTACCCTCATCTGACTATCTGTGACTCGTGTCGTGAGTTGTCAAGGCTGACCACATGAAGTGAAATTCGTTGGTCATAATCAGTGACATTTGCATACTTTGGCTGGTCACTGTGCATGGTAGCCACGCCATGCCACTACATATTGAAGGTATTTATACTTGCTAGTCGATAACTAGTATTCACAAACCATTATCTTCCACCCTGACCATTTGTGACTTGTGTTATGAGTTGTCCAAGTTTACCACACTTAGTGGAATTATTTCGTCATGGTCAGTGACACATGCCTACTTTGGTTGGTCATCGAGCGTGGTATCCACGCCGTGCCACAACGTATTGAAGGTCCTTGTGCTTGCTAGTTGATACCTTGTGCTCCCAAACCAGTATATCCCCCTCTGACCAGTTGTGATTCCTGTTATGAGTTGTCAACCCTGACCATACACAGAGGATTTCTTTGGTCAAAGGTAGTACATATGCCTACTTTGGTCGGTCATTGTGCATGGTAGCCACACCGTGCTTATACTGATTGAAGGTCGATGTACTTGCTAGTTGAGAACGTTTATTCACAGACCATTGTTTCCCCCTCTGACCATTTGTGACTTGTGTTATGGTTGGTGAATGTTGACCACCCATATTTAAACTCTTTAATCATGGTCGGTGACTACTCCTTGTTTGGTTGTTTGGTGTGCATAGTAGCCACACAGTTCCACTACGTATTGAAGTTTGTTGTCCTATCTAGTCGATACATAGGGTTCCCAAACCATTGTCTCCCCCTCGTGTTATGAGTTGTCAACGTTGACCACACACAGCACATTGCTTTGGTCAAAGGCAGTACATATGCTTACTTTGGTCGGTGATTCGGCATAGTAGCCACACTGTGCTACTACTGACTGAAGGTTGTTGTACTTGCTAGTTAGTATCTAGTATTCCCAAACTATCGTTTCCCCTTCTGACTATTTGTGACCCATGTTATGGATTGTCAATGTTGACCACACATAGTAAAATTATTTAGTCATGGTAAGTGGCCCATGCCTAATCTGGTTGGTCACTGTGCATGGTAGCCACACCGTTCCACTACTTGTCGAAAGTCTTTGTACTTCCTAGTCAATACATAGCAAAAGGTTTCTCCATTCGACACGAGGTCGGTTTTTGGTTGATTTGTTACGCGTAGTTGCCTTCACTGGAATACTCCCTCCCACCCCCCTAGAGGGATGTTCCGTGGACAACCTGGAGGACAGATTTGCAACCCCATTATGACACCCCCCTACCCCCCCCACGGCTTAGGCTCGAAATAGAGTTAAGATATCACAACACCTCTCTCCCCCTCCCCCCCCCCCCCCCCCCCCCCCCCCCCCAGATTGCGAGCATATTCTACATTGCGTGTACAAGGATGCAAACCCAGGACATACCGCTTGAGAACCAAACTCTATAAGCACTCAGCCAACTCACATGGTGTTCATATGATGTCCAAATGACATTGTAAGGGTTTCTATGGGTAAATGGCATAAACTAAGGGGGTATAAGATTAGAGGGTAGTTTTCAAAAGTATGAATGATAACAAAGTTAGTTTAATCATAACAAAATGACGCAGACGGGATTTCAAAGATTGCAACTTTCAGCTTGAATAACCTCTCAACCATTGCTCCGAATGACCAGCCGTAACAATGAAAGTTGACTTCACACAATGAAACTCGTTTTATGATATTCAATGACACAAGCATACTTTGGTTGGACATTGTGCATGGTAGCCAGACCGTGCGACAACTTATCGAAGGTCTTTGTACTTGATAGTCGATACCGAGTATTCACAAACCATTGTTTCTCCCTCTGCCCATTTTTGAGTTGTATTATGAGTTGTGAACGTTGACCACACACACTAAACTTCTTTGGTCATGAGCAGTGATACATGCCTACTTGGGTACGTCATTGTGCACGGTAGCCACACCGTGCCAATACATACAAAAAATCTTTGCACTTACAAGAAGACATATAATGGTTTAAAACCATGTTTTCACCCTCTGACCATTTGTGACTCATGTCATGGGTTGTGAACGTTGACCGCCCATAATGAAACTCTTTGGTCATGGTTAGTGACATATGCCTAGTTTGGTTTCTCACTGTACGTGGTTACCACGCCGTGTCACTACGTATTGAATGTCTTTGTGCTTTCTATTTGATAGCCAGTGTTTCCAAACCATTGTTACCCTCCTCTGACTATCAGTGACTCATGGCGTGAGTTGTCAACGCTGACCACATGAAGTGAAATTCGTTGGTCAAGGTCAGTGATATATGCATACTTTGGTTAGTCATAGTGCATGGTAGCCATGCTGTGCCACTACATATTGAAGGTATTTGTACTTGCTAGATGATAACTACTATTCACAAACCTTTGTCTTCCACCCTGACCAGTTGTGACTTGTGTTATGAGTTGTCAAAGTTTACCACACTTAGTGATATTATTTGGTCATGGTCAGTGACATATGCCTCCTTCGGTTGGTCATCGTGCATGGTATCCACACCGTGCCATAACATATTGAAGGTCCTTGTGCTTGCTAGTTGATACCTGGTGTTCCCAAACCATTTTCTCCCCCTCTGACCATTTGTGACTCCTGTTATGAGTTGTCAACGTTGACCACACACAACGGATTTATTTGGTAAAGAAGAGTACATATGCCTACTTTGGTGGGTCATTGTGCATGGTAGCCACACCGTGCTTGTACTGATTGAAGGTCGCTGTACTTGCTAGTTGATAACTGATATTCACAGACCATTGCTTCCCCCTCTGACCGTTTATGACTCGTCTTATGGTTGGTGAATGTTGACCACCCATATTGAAATTCTTTCATCATGGTCGGTGACATATTCATTGTTTGGTTGTTTGGAGTGCATAGTAGCCACACCGTGCCACTACGTATTGAAGATATTTGTCCTTTCTAGTCGATACATAGGGTTCCCAAACCATTGTCTCTCCCTCTGACCATTTGTGACTCGTGGTATGAGTTGTCAAGGTTGACCATTCATAGTGGACTTCTTCGGTCATAGTCAGTGACCTGTGCATCCATTGGTTGGTCACTTCGCACCTTAGCCACACCGTGCCACTACTTGTTGAAAATCGTTCTACTCGCTACTTGATAAAGAGTGTTCCCAACCCATGGTTTCCCCCACTGAGAATTTGTGACTTGTGTTGTGAGTTTTCAACGTTAACCACACACTGCAAAATCCATTTGGTCATGGTTTGTGACATATGCCTACTTTGGTTTATCACTATACATGGTTACCACGCCGTGTCATTACATATCAAATGTTTTTGTGCTTTTTTGTTGACAGCTAGTGTTCCCAA
>SZWC01000327.1:212618-246005 GCA_023375785.1 Penium margaritaceum | reverse complement strand
CCCCCCCCCCCCCCCAGGCAGCGAGCCTATTCTATATTGCGCATACGAGGATTCAAACCCAGGACCTACCGCTCCAGAATCCAACTATACAAGCACTAAGCCAACTCACATGGTGTTCATATGATGTCCAAATGACATTATAAGGGTTCCTATGGGTAAAGGGCATAAAAAAAGGGATTTTAAGATTAGATGGTAGTTTTCAAATGTATGAATGATAACAAAGTAGTTTAATCATAGCAAAATGACACAGATGGGATTTCAAATATTGCAACTTTGAGCTTGAATTACCTCTCAACCATTGCTCTGATTGACCAGCCGTGAGAAGGAAAGTTGACTACACAGAGTGAAACTCTTTTTATGATATTCAATGACACAAGCATACTTTGGTTGGTCATTGTGCATGGTAGCCACATCGTGCCACCATGTATTGAAGGTCTTTGTACTTGCTAGTCAATACGGAGTTTTCTCAGACCATTGTTTCTCCCTCTGCCCATTTTTGACTTGTATTATGAGTTGACCATACATGCTAAACTTCTTTGGTCATGAGCAGTGATGTATGCCTACTTGGATAGGTCATTGTGCACGGTAGCCACACCGGGCCAATACATACGAAACATCTTTGTACTTGCTACGAGATACATAGTGTTTTGAAACCATGTTTTCCCCCTCTGACCATTAGTGACTCATGTCATGGGTTGTGAACGTTGACCACCCATATTGGAATTCTATGGTCATGGTTAGTGACATATGCCTTGTTTGGTTTGTCACTGTACGTGGTTACCATGCCATGTCACTACGTAATGAAGGTATTTGTGATTTCTATTTGATAGCTAATGTTCCCAAACAATTGTTACCCTCCTTTGACTATCCGTGACTCGTGTTGTGAGTTGTCAACGCTGACCACATGAAGTGAAATTCGTTGGTCATGGTCAGTGACATATGCATACTTTGGTTGGTCACTGTACATGGTAGCCACGCTGTGCCACTGCATACTGAAGGTATTTGTACTTGCTAGTCCATAACTAGTATTCATAAATGTTTATCTTCCACCCTGACCATTTGTGACGCGTGTTATGAGCTGTAAAAGCTTGCCACACTTAGTGAAGTTATTTGGTCATGGTCAGTGACATATGCCTACTTTGGTTGGTCATCGTGTATGGTATCCACACCGTGCCGCAACGTATTGAAGGTCCTTGTGCTTGCTATTCGAGACCTGGTGTTCTCAAACCATTGTCTCCCCATCTGACTATTTGTGACTCCTATTATGAGTTGTCAACGCTGACCACAAACAGCGGATTTCTTTGGTCAATGGTAGCACATATGCCTACTTTGGTCCGTCATTGTGCATGGTAGCCACACTGTGCTTATACTGATTGAAGGTTGCTGTACTTGCTAGTTGAGGACTGATATTCACAGACCATTGTTTCCACCTCTGACCGTTTGTGACTCGTGTTATGGTTGGTGAATTTTGACCACCCACATTGAAATTCTTTCATCATGGCCGGTGACATATGCCTAGTTTTGTTGTTTGATGTGCATAGTAGCCACACTGTGCCACTACGTATTGAAGATATCTGTCCTTTCTAGTCAAAACATAGGGTTCCCAAACCATTGTCTCTCCCTCTGACCATTTGTGACTCGTGGTATGAGTTGTCAATGTTGACCACACATAGTGGACTTCTTCGGTCATAGTCATTCACGTGTGCATCTTTGGTTGGTCACTGCGCAAGCTAGCCACACCGTGCCACTACTTGTTGAAAATCTTTCTACTTGCTAGTTGATAAACAGTGTTCCCAACGCATGGTTCCCCCCACTGACCATTTGTGACTCGTGTTATGAGTTTTCAACGTTAACCACACACTGTGAAATCCGTTTGGTCATGGTTTGAGACATATGCCTACGTTTGTTTGTCACTGTATATGGTTACCACGCCGTGCCATTACGTATAAAAGGTCTTTGTGCTTTTTTGTTGACAGCTAGTGTTCAGGACCCTTTGTTAGCCTCCCCTGACTATCCGTGACTCGTGTTGTGGGTTGTCAACATTGACCACATCAAGTGAAATTCTTTGGTCATGGTCAGTGACATATGCATAGTTTGGTTTGTCATTGTGCATTGTAGCCACGCTGTGCCACTGCATATTGAAGATACTTGTACTTGCTAGTCGATACCTAGTATTTAAAAACCATTATCTTTCACTATAACCATTTGTGACTCGTGTTATGAGTTGTCAAAATCTACCACACATGGTGACATTCTTTGGTCATGGTCAGTGACATATGGTTGCTCATTCAGCATAGTATCCACACCGTGCCACAACGTACTGAAGGTCATTGTGCTTGCTAGTTGATACCTGGTGTTCCCAAATAATTGTTTCCCCCTCTAACTATTTGTGACTCATATTATGAGTTGCCAACGTTGACCATACACTGCGGATTTCTTTGGTCAAAGGCAGTACATAAACCTTCTTTGGTCGGTCATTGTGCATGGTAGCCACACCGTGCTACTATGGATTGAAGGTCATTGTACTTGCTAGTTGATAACTGACATTCCCGGACCATTATTTCCCCCTCTGACCGTTTGTGACTCGTGTTATGGTTGGTGAATGTTGACCACCCATATTGAAATTCTTTCATCATGGCCGGTGACATATGCCTAGTTTTGTTGTTTGCTGTGCATAGTAGCCACACCGTGCCACCACGTATTGAAGATGTTTGTCCTTTCTAGTCAATACATACGGTTCCCAAACCATTGTCGCTCCCTCTCACCATTAGTTACTCGTGTTACAAGTTGTCAATGTTAACCATACACAGTGGACCTCTTCGGTCATAGTCAGTGACATGTGGATTGCTTGATTTGTCACTGTGCACGCTAGCCACACTGTGCCACTACTTGTTGAAAATCTGTCTACTTGGTAGTTGATAAACAGTGTTCCCGACCCATGGTTTCCCCCACTCACCATTTGTCACTCGTGTTATGAGTTTAACCACACACTGCAAAATCCGTTTGGTCATGGTTTGTGACATATGCCTACTATGGTTTGACGGTGTACATGGTTACCATGCCGTGTCATTACGTATCAAAAGTGTTTGTGCTTTCTTGTTGACAACTAGTGTTCCCAAACCATTGTTAGCCCCCTCTGACTATCTGGGACTCGTGTTATGAGTTATCAACGCTGACCACTCACAGCGGATTTCTTTGGTCAAAGGTAGTACATATGCCTACTTTGGTTGGTCATTGTGCATGGTAGCCACACCGTGCTTATACTGATTGAAGGTCGCCGTACTTGCTAGTTGAGAAATGATATTCACAGACCATTGTTTCCCCCTCTGGCCGTTTGTGACTCGTGTTATGGTTGGTGAATGTTGACCACCCACATTGAAATTGTTTCATCATGGCCGGTGACATATGCATAGTTCCTTTGTTTGGTGTGCATAGTAGCCACACCGTGCCACTACGTATTAAAGATATTTATCCTTCCTAGTCGATACATAGGGTTCCCAATCCATTGTCTCTCCCTCTGACCATTTGCGACTCGTGGTATGAGTTATCAATGTTGACCATACACCGTGGACTTCTTCGGTCATAGTCAGTGATGTGTGCATCCTTTGGTTTGTCACTGCGCAAGCTAGCCACACCATGCCACTACTTGTTGAAAATCTTTCTACTTGCTAGTTGATGAAAAGTGTTCCCAACTTAGAATTTAGAAAACATTATCTTTCACTGTGACCATTTGTGACTTGTGTTATGAGTTATCAAGGCTTACCACACACGGTGACATTATTTGGTCATGGTCAGTGACATACGGTTGGTCATCGTGCACGGTATCCACACCGTGCCACAACGTACTGAAGGTCATTCTACTTGCTAGTTGATACCTGGTGTTCCCAAGCAATTGTTTCCCCCTCTAACTATTTGTGACTTGTATTATGAGTTGCCAACGTTGACCATACACAGCAGATTTCTTTAGTCAAAGGCAGTACATATGCCTACTCTGGTCGGTCATTGTGCATGGTAGCCACACCGCGCTACTATTGATTGAAGGTCGTTGTCCTTGCGAGTTGAGAACTGATATTCCCGGACCATTGTTTCCCCCTCTGACCGTTTGTGACTCGTGATATGGTTGGTGAATGTTGACCACCCATATTGAAATTCTTTCATCATGGCCGGTGACATATGCCTAGTTTGGTTGTTTGGTGTGCATGGTAGCCACACTGTGCCACTACGTATTGAAGATATTTGTCCTTTCTAGTCAATACATAGGGTTCCCAAACCATTGTCTCTCCCTCTCACCATTTGTGACTCGTGTTACGAGTTGTCAATGTTGACCATACATTGTTGACTTCTTTGGTCATATTCAGTGACGTGTGCATCCTTTGAATGGTCACTGTGCACGCTAGACACACCGTGCCACTACTTGTTGAAAATCTTTCTACCTGGTAGTTTATAAATAGTGTTCCCAACCCATGGTTTCCCCCACTGACCATTTGTGACTCTTGTTATGAGTTTTCAACGTTAACCACACACTGCAAAATCCGTTTGGTCATGGTTTGTGACATATGCCTACTTTGGTTAGTCACTGTACATGGTTATCACGCCGTGTCATTACGTATTGAAGTTCTTTGTGCTTTCTTGTTGACAGCCAGTGTTCTGGACCCATTGTTAGCCCCCTCTGACTATCCGTGACTCGTGTTGTCAGTTGTCAACATTGACAACATGAAGTGAAATTCTTTGGTCATGGTCAGTGACATATCCATATTTGGGTTGGTCACTGTGCATTGTAGCCACACCACACCACTGCATATTGAAGGTATTTGTACTTGCTAGTCGAGAACTAGTATTTAGAAACCATAATCTTCCACTCACACCAGTTGTGACTCGTGTTATGAGTCG
Organism: Penium margaritaceum; assembly: GCA_023375785.1. Lineage (NCBI taxonomy): Eukaryota > Viridiplantae > Streptophyta > Zygnematophyceae > Desmidiales > Peniaceae > Penium > Penium margaritaceum. The sequence continues at coordinate 241,115 of SZWC01000327.1, read as the reverse complement.
TCAAAGTTTACCACACATGGTGACATTCTTTGGTCATGGTCAGTGACATATGGTTAGTCATCGTGCATGGTATTTACACCATGCCACAACGTACGAAATGTACTTGTGCTTGCTAGTTGATACCTGGTGTTCCCAAATAATTGTTTCCCCATCTAACTATTTGTGACTCATGTTATGAGTTGCCAACATTGACCATACAGCACGGATTTCCTTGATCAAAGGCAGAACATATGCCTATTTTGGCCGGTTATAGTGCATGGTAGCCACACCATGCTACTACTGATTGAAGGTCGTTGTACTTGCTAGTTGAGAACTGATATTCCCGGACCATTCTTTCCCTGCCTGACCGTTTGTGACTCGTGTTATGGTTGGTGAACGTTGACCACCCATTTTGAAATTCTTTGGTCATGGTCAGTGACATATGCCTAGTTTGGTTTTTTGGTGTGCATAGTAGCCACACCGTGCCACTACTTATTGAAGTTATTTGTCCTTTCTAGTCCATGCATATGGTTTCCAAACCATTGTATCTCCCTCTGACCATTTGTGACTCGTGTTATGAGTTGTCAATGTTGACCACACATAGTGGAGTTCTTCCGTCATAGTCAATGACGTATTCATCCGTTGGTTGGTCACTGTGCATGCTAGCCACACCGTGCCACTACTTGCTGAAGTCTTTCATACTTGGTAGTTGATAACTAGTGTTCCCAGCCCATTGCTTCCCCATATGACCATTTGTGACCCGTGTGATGAGTTTTCAACATTGACCACACACCGTGAAATTCGTTGGTCATCGTTAGTGACATATGCATGGTTTGATTTGTTACTGTACATGGTTGCCAAGCCGTGTCACTACATATTAAAGGTATTTGTGGTTTCTAGTTAATAGTTGGTGTTTCCAAACCATTGTTACCCCACTCTGACAATCAGTGATCCGTGTTGTGAGTTGTGAATGCTGACCATATGAAGTGAAATTTGTTGGTCATGGTCAGTGACATATGCTTGCTTTGGTTGGTCATCGTGCATGGTATCCACACCGTGCCACCACTTATTGAAGGTCCTTGTGCTTGCTAGTCAGTACCTGGTGTTCCCAAATAATTGTCTCCCCCTCTGACCATTTGTGACTTCTGTTATGAGCTGTCAACGTTGACCACACACAGCGGATTTCCTTGGTCAAAGGTAGTATATATGCCTTTTTTGGTCAGTCATTGTGCATGGTAGCCACACCGTGCTTAAACTGATTGAAGGTCACTGTACTTGCTAGTTGAGAACTGATATTCCAAGACCATTGTTTCCCCGTCTGACAGTTTGTGACATGTGTTATGGTTGGTGAACATTGACCCCCATATTCAATTTCATTGGTCATGGTCAGTGACATGCCTAGTTTGGTTGTTTGGTGTGCATAGTAGCAACACCGTCCCACTACGTATTAAAATTCATTGTCCTTTGTAGTCGAAACATAGGGTTCCCAAACCATTGTCTCTCCCTCTGACCATTGTGACTCGTGTTATGAGTTGTCAATGCTGACCACGCATAGTGGACTTCTTCGGTCATAGTCAGTGACGTATGCATCCTTTGGTTGGTCTCTGTGTACGCTAGTTATACCGTGCGATTGCTTGTTGAAGGTCTTTGTACTTGCTGGTTGATAACTGTTGTTCCTAATCCATTATTTCCCCCTCTGACAATTTGTGACTCGTGTTATGCGTTTTCAACGTTGACCGCATACTGTGAAACTCTTTTGGTTTTGGTTAGTAACATATGCCTACTTTGGTTTGTCACTGTACATGGTCACCACGCCGTGTCACTACGTATCAAAGGTTTGTGTACTTTCTAGGTGATAGCTAGTGTTCCCAGACCATTGTTATCCCCTCTAAACATCTGTGACTCGTGTTGTGAGTTGTCAACATTGACCACATGATGTAAAATTCTTTGGTCATGAACAGTGACAAATGCATACTTTGGTTGGTCACTGTGCATTGTAGCCACACTGTATCGCTGCATATTGAAGGTATTTGTACTTGCTAGTCGATAACTAGTATTTAGAAACCATTATCTTCTACTCTGACCATTTGTGAATCGTGTTATGAGTTTTCAAAGTTTACCACACATGGTGACATTCTTTGGTCATGGTTAGTGACATATGGTTGGTCTTTGTGCATGGTATCCACACCATGCCACAACATACTAAAGGTCATTGTGCTTGCTAGTTGATACCTGGTGTTCCCAAACAATTGTTTCCCCATGTGACAATTTTTGACACATGTTTTTAGTTGCCAAGGTTGACCATACACAGCGGATTTCTTTGGTCAAAGGCAGTACATATGCCTACTTCGGTTGGTCATTGTGCATGGTAGCCACACCGTGCTACTGCTGATTGAAGGTCGTTGTACTTGCTAGTTGAGAACTTATATTCCTTGACCATTGCTTCCCCCTCTGACCGTTTGTGACTCGTGTTATGGTTGGTGAATGTTGACCACCCATATTGAAATTCTTTGGTCATGGTCAGTGACATATGCCTAGTTTGGTTGTTTGGTGTGCATAGTAGCCACACTGTGCCACTGAGTATTGAATTCATTTGTCCTTTCTAGTCCATGCATATGGTTTCCAAACCATTGTCTCTCCCTCTGACCATTCGTGACTCGTGTTATGAGTTGTCAATGTTGACCAGACATAGTGGACATCTTCCGTCATAGCCAGTGACATATTCATCTGTTGGTTGATCACTGTGCACGCTAGCCACACCGTGCCACTACTTGCTGAAGTTCTTCATACTTGCTAGTTGATAACTAGTTTTCCCAGCCCATTGCTTCCCCATATGACCATTTGTGACTCGTGTGATGAGTTTTCAACGTTGACCACACACCGTGAAATTCGTTGGTCATGGTTACCGACATATGCCTAGTTTGGTTTGTCACCACACGTGGTTACTGCGCCGTGTCACTACGTAATAAAGGTATACTGACATTATTTTATAGTTTTCTTGAGGTATCACAACAGGGGGCAGCCGTGTTGTGATACCTCAACAGGGAGAGTTGAGGTATCACAACAGGGGGCAGCCGTGTTGTGATACCTGAACTCTCCCTTCGAGCCTAAACCGTGACATATGCCTAGTTCGTTGTCCTTTCTAGTCAATACATAAGATTCCCAAACCATTGTCTCCCCGTCTGACCATTTGTGACTTGTGTTATGAGTTGTCAACGTTAACCACACATAGCGGATTTCTTTGGTCAAAGGCAGTACATATGCCTACTTTGGTTGGTCATTGTGCATGGTAGCCANAGGGTTCCCAAACCATTGTCTCTCCCTCTGCGCATTTGTGACTCGTGGTATGCGTTGTCAATGTTGACCATACATAGTGGACTTCTTCAGTCATAGTCAGTGACGTGTGCATCCTTTGGTTGGTCACTGTGCACGCTAGCCACACCGTGCCACTACTTGTTGAAAATCATTCTACTTGCTAGTTGATAAATAGTGTTCCCAACCCATGGTTCCCCCACTGACCATTTGTGACTCGTGTTATGAGTTTTCAACGTTNATACATAAGATTCCCAAACCATTGTCTCCCCGTCTGACCATTTGTGACTTGTGTTATGAGTTGTCAACGTTAACCACACATAGCGGATTTCTTTGGTCAAAGGCAGTACATATGCCTACTTTGGTTGGTCATTGTGCATGGTAGCCATACTGTGCTACTACTGACTGAAGGTCGTTGTACTTGCTAGTTGGTATCTGGTATTCCCAAACTATTGAGAGCTGACATTCACAGACCATTGTTTCCCCCTCTGACCGTTTGTGACTCGTGATATGGTTTGTGAATGTTGACCACCCATATTGAAGTTATTTCATCATGGCCGGTGACATATGCCTAGCTTGGTTGTTTGGTGTGCATGGTCGCCACACCATGCCACTACATATTGATCATATTTGTCCTTTCTTGTCGAAACAAAGGGTTCCCAAACCATTGTCTCTCCCTCTGCGCATTTGTGACTCGTGGTATGCGTTGTCAATGTTGACCATACATAGTGGACTTCTTCAGTCATAGTCAGTGACGTGTGCATCCTTTGGTTGGTCACTGTGCACGCTAGCCACACCGTGCCACTACTTGTTGAAAATCATTCTACTTGCTAGTTGATAAATAGTGTTCCCAACCCATGGTTCCCCCACTGACCATTTGTGACTCGTGTTATGAGTTTTCAGCGTTAACCACACACTGTGAAATCCGTTTGGTCATGGTTTGTGACATATGCCTACTTTGGTTTGTCACTATACATGATTACCTTGCCGTGTCATTGCGTATCAATGGTCTTTGTGCTTTTTTGTTGACAGCTAGTGAATTCAAACCATTGTTAGCCCCCTCTGACTATCTGTGACTCGTGTTGTGAGTTGTCAGCATTCACAACATGAAGTGAAATTCTTTGGACATGGTCAGTGACATGTGCATACTTTGGTTGGTCACTGTGCATTATAGCCACATTGTGCCACTGCATATTGAAGGTATTTGTACTTGCTAGTCAATAACTAGTAGTTTGAAACCATTATCTTCTACTCTGAGCATTTGTGACTCGTATTATGAGTTGTCAAAGTTTACCACACATGGTGACATTCTTTGGTCATGGTCAGTGACATATGGTTGGTGATCCTGCATGGTATCCACACTGTGCCACAACGTACTGAAGGTCAGTCTGCTTGCTAGTTGATACCTGGTTTCCCAAAGAATTGATCCCCCCCTCTGACTATTTGTGACCCGTATTATGTGTTGCCAAAGTTGACCATACACAGCGGATTTATTTGGTCAAAGGCAATACATATGCCTACTTTGGTCGGTCATTGTGCATGGTAGCCACACCGTGCTACTACTGACTGAAGGTTGTTGTACTTGCTAGTTGATAACTGATATTCCTGGACCATTGTTTCCCCCCTCTGCCTGTGTGTGACTCGTGTTATGGTCGGTAAACGTTGACCACCCACATTGAATTTATTTGGTCCTGGTCAGGGACATATGCCTAGTTTGGTTGATTGGCGTGCATAGTAGCCACACCGTGCCACTACTTGTTGAAGTTCTTCATACTTGCTAGTTGATAACTAGTGTTCCCAACCCATTGTTTCCCCCCTTTAACCATTTGTGACTCGTGTGATGAGTTTTCAATGTTGAACACACACCGTGAAATTCGTTGGTCATCGTTAGTGACATATGCCTTGTTTGGTTTGTCACTGTACGTGGTTAGCACGCTGTGTCACTACACAATAAAGGTATTTGTGCTTTCTAGTTAATAGTTGGTGTTCCCAAACCATTGATACCCCACTCTGACTATCGGTGACTTGTGTTGTGAGTTGTCAACACTGACCACATGAAGTGAAACTTGTTGGTCACTGTGCAAGGTAGCCACGCTGTGCCACTACATATTGAAGGAATTTGTTCTTGCAAGTGTATAACTAGTATGCAGAAACCATTATCTACCACCCTGACCATTTGTGACAGGTGTTATGAGTTGTCAAAGTTTACCACACTTACTGACATTGTTTGGTCATGGTCAGTGACATATGCCTACTTTGGCTGGTCATCGTGCATGGTATCCACACCGTGCCACAACGTATTGAAGGTCCTTGTGCTTGCTGGTTGATAGCTGGTGCTCCCAAACCATTGTATTCCCCTCTGACCATTTTTGACTCCTTTTATGAGTTGTCTATGTTGACCACACACAGCGGATTTTTGTGGTCAAAGGCAGTACATGTGCCTACTTTGGCCGGTTATTGTGCATGATAGCCACACCGTGCTTATACTGATTGAAGGTCACTTTACTTGCTAGTTGAGAACTGATATTTCCAGACCATTGTTTCCCCTTCTAACCCTTTGTGACATGTGTTATGGTTGGTGAACATTGACCACCCATATTGAAATTCTCTTGTCATGGTTAGTGACATATGCCTAGTTTTGATGTTTGGTGTGCATAGTAGCCACACCGTGCCAGTACATATTGAACATATTTGTCCTTTCTAGTCGATACATAGGGTTCCCAAACCATTTTCTGTCCCTCTGACCATTTATGACTCGTGTTACGACCAAAGTAGGCATATGTACTGAATGGTCATAACATGAGTCACGAATGGTCAGAGGGAGAGACGATGGTTTGGGAACCCTATGCATTCCCGGACCATTTTTTCCCTCTCTGACCATTCGTGACTCGTGTTACGACCATTAGTACATATGCCTACTTTGGTCGTAACACGAGTCACAAATGGTCAGAGGGACAGACAATGGTTTGGGAACCATATGTATTGACTAGAAAGGACAAATAGTTTCAATACGTAGTCGCACCGAGTGTCTGCTATGCACACAAAACAACCAAACTAGGCATATGTCACTGACCATGACCAAAGAATTTGAATATGGGTGGTCAAAGTTCACCGACCATAACACGAGTCACAAACGGTCAGAGGGGGAAACAATGGTACGGGAATATCAGTTCTCAACTAGCAAGTACAACGACCTTCAATCAGTAGTAGCACGGTGTGGCTATCATGCACAATGACCGACCAAAGTAGGCATATGTACTGCCTTTGACCAAAGAAATCCGATGTGTATGGTCAACGTTGGCAACTCACAATATGAGTCACAAATAGTCAGAGGGGGAAACAATTGTTTGGGAACACCGGGTATCAACTACGAAGCACAATGACATTCCGTACGTTGTCGCACAGTGTGGATACCATGCACGATGACCAACCATATGTCACTGACCATGACCAAAGAATGTCACCATGTGTGGTAAACTTTGAACACTCATAACACGAGTCACAAATGGTCAGAGCGGAAGATTATGGGTTCTAAATACTAGTTATTGACTAGCAAGTAGAAGTACCTTCAATATGCAGTGGCACGGTGTGGCTACAATGCTCAGTGACCAACCAAAGTATGCATATGTCACTAACCATGACCAAAGAATTTCACTTCATGTGGTCAATGTTGACAGCTCACAACACGAGTCACAGATAGTGAGAGGGGGCAAACAATGGGTTGGGAACACTATGTGTCAACAAGAAAGCACAAAGACCTTTGATACGTAATGACATGGCGTGGTAACCATGTACAGTGACAAACCAAAGTAGGCATATGTCACAAACCATGACCAAACGAATTTCGCAGTGTGTGGTTAACGTTGAAAACTCATAACAAGTCACAAATGGTCGGTGGGGGAAACCATGGGTTGGGAACACTATTCATCAACTTCTAAGTAGAAAGATTTTCAACAAGTAGTGGCACGGTGTGGCTAGCGTGCACAGTCACCAATCAAAGGATGCGCACGTCACTGACTATGACCGAAGAAGTCCACTATGTATGGTCAACCATATCAACTTATAACACGAGTCACAAATGGCAAAGGGAGAAACAATGGTTTGGGAGCCCTATGTATTGACTAGTAAGGACAAACATCTTCAATACGTAGTGGCACGGTGTGGCTACTATGCACACCAAACAACCAAACTAGGCATATGTCACCGGCCATGATGAAAGAATTTCAATATGTGTGGTCAACATTCACCAACCATAACACGAGTCACAAACGGTCACAGGGGGGAAACAATGGTGTGTGAATATCAGTTGTCAATAGTTTGGGAATACTATATACCAACTAGGAAGTACAACGACCTTCAGTCCGTAGTAGCATAGTGTGGCTACCATGCACAATGACGAACCAAAGTAGGCATATGTACTGCCTTTGACCAAAGAAATCCGCTGTGTGCGGTCAGCGTTGACAACTCATGACACGAGTCACAAATGGTCAGAGGAGGAGACAATGGGTTGGGAATCCTATGTATTGACTAGAAAGGACAACGAACTTCAATACATCGTGGGACGGTGTGGCTACTATGCACACAAAACAACCAAACAAGGCATATGTCATTGACCATGATCAAAGAATTTCAATATGGGTGGTTAACATTCACCAACCATAGCACGAGTCACAAACGGTCAGAGGGGAAAAATGGTCTGTGAATATCAGTTCTCAACCAGCAAGTACAACGACCTTCAATCAGTATAAGTACGGTGTGGCTAGCATGCACAATGACCGACCAAAGTAGGCATATGTACTACCTTTGACCAAAAAAATCCGCTGTGTGTGGTCAGCATTGACAACTCATAATAGGAGTCAGAAATGGACAGGGGGGAAGACAATGGGTTGGGAACACCAGGTTTCAACTAGCAAGCACAAGGACCTTCAATACGTTGTGGCACGGTGTGGATACCATGCACGATAACCAACCAAATTAGGCATGTGTCACTGACCATGACCAAATAATTTCACTGTGTGGTAAACTTTGACAACTCATAACACGAGTCACAAATGGTTATGGTGGAAGATAATGGTTTGTAAATACTAGTTATTGACTAGCAAGTACAAATACCTTCAATATGTAGTGGCACTGCGTGGCTACCATGCATAGTGACGAACCAAAGTATGCATATGTCACTGACCATGACCAAAGAACTTCACTTCATGTGGTCAGCATTGACTGCTCACGACACGAGTCACCGATAGTCAGAGGAGGGTAACAATGGTTTGGAAACACTAGGTATCAACTAGAAAGCACAAATACCTTTAATACGTAGTGACACGGCGTGGTAACCACGTACAGTGACAAACCAAACCAGGCATATGTCACTAACCATGACCAAAGAATTTCAATATGGGTGGTCAACGTTCACAACCCATAACATGAGTCACAAATGGTCAGAGGGGGAAAACATAGTTTCAAAACACTATGTATCTTCTAGCAAGTAAAAAGGTTTTTTGTACGTATTGGCCCGGTTTGGCTACCGTGCACAATGACCTATCCAAGTAGGCATACATCACTGCTCATGACCAAGGAATTTAGTGTGTGTGGTCAACGTTCACACCTCATAACACATGTCAAAAATGGACAGAGGGAGAAACAATGGTTTTGGAATACTTGGTTATGACTAGCAAGAATAAAGACCTTCGATAAGTGGTGGCACGGTGTCGCTACCATGCACAATGACCAACCAAAGTATGCTTGTGTCACTGAATATCATAAAAGAGTTTCACCGTGTGTAGTAAACTTTCATTCTTACGGCTTGTCAATCGGATCAATTGTTGAGAGGTTATTCAATCTTGAATTTGAAATATTTGACATTCGGTGTGCGTCAATTTTTTATGATTAAACTAACTTTGTTATCATTCATACTTTTGAAAACTACCATCTAATCTTACACCCCCTTATTTTATGCCCTTTACTCATAGGAACCCTTATAATGTCATTTGGACATCATATGAACACCATGTGAGTTGGCTTAGTGCTCATAGAGTTAGATTCTGGAGCGGTAGGTCCTGGGTTTGAATCCTCGTACGCGCAATATAGAATAGGCTCGCAACCTAGGGGAGGGGGGGAGGGGTGGGTTGGCTGTGTTGTGATACCTCAACTCTCCCTTCGAGCCTAAGCCTTGGGGGGGTAGGGGGGGAGTTGTAATGCGGTCGCAAATCTGTCCTCCAGGTCGTCCACGGAACATCCCCCTAGGGGGGTGGAGGGACTATTCCAGTGAGGGCACCTACGCGTAACAAATCAACAAAAAACCGGCCTGGTGTGAAAGGGAGAAACATTTTGCTGTTTATTGACTAGCAAGTACAAAGACTTTCAACAAGTAGTGGAACGGTGTGGCTACCATGCACAATGAACTACCAAATTAGGCATGGGCCACTTACCATGACTAAATAACTTTAATATGTGTGGACAACATTGACAACCCATAACATGGGTCACAAACGGTCAGTGGAGGAAACAATGGTTTGCGAATTCTAGATACCAACGAGCAAGTACAGCGACCTTCAGTCAGTAGTAGCACGGTGTGGCTACCATGCACAATGACCGACCAAAGTAGGCATATGTACTGCCTTTGACCAAATAAATCCGCTGTGTATGGTCAACGTTGGCAACTCATAATACGAGTCAAAAATAGTCAGAGGAGAAAATAATTGCTTGGGAACACCAGGTATCAACTAGCAAGCACAATGACCTTCAGTACTTTGTGGCACGGCGTGGATACCATGCACAATGACCAACCATATGTCACTGACCATGACCAACGAATGTCACCATGTGTGGTAAACTTTGACAACTCATAACACGAGTCATAAATGGTCAGAGTAGAAGATAATGGTCTATGAATACTAGTTATCGACTAGCAAGTACAAATACCTTCAACATGCAGTGGCACAGTGTGGCTATAATGCACACTGACCAACCAAAGTCTGCATATGTCACTGACCATGACCAAAGAATTTCACTTCATCGGGTCAATGTTGACAACTCACAACACGAGTCACAAATATTCAGAGGGGACAACAATGGTTTGGGAACACTAGCTATCAACTAGACAGCACGACGATATTTGATACGTAGTGACGCGGAGTGGTAACCATGTACAGTGACAAACCAAAGTAGGCATATGTCACGAACCATGCTCAAAAGAGTTTCACAGTGTGTGGTCACCGTTGAAAACGCATAACACGAGTCACAAATGGTCAGAGGGGGAAATAATGGGTTGGGAACACTAGTTATCAATCAGCAAGTACAACGACCTTCAACAAGCAGTGGCATGGTATGGCTAGCGTATAGACTGACCAACCAAATGATGCATACCTCACTGACTATGACCGAAGAAGTCCACTATGTGTGGTCAACATTGACAACGCATTACACGAGTCACAAATGGTCAGAGGGAGAGACAATGGTTTGGGAACCCTATATATTGACTAGAAAGGACAAAGAACTTCAATACGTAGTGGCACGGTGTGGCTGCTATGCACACCGAACAACAAAACTAGGCATGTCACTGACCATGACCAAAGAATTTCAATATGGGTGGTCAACGTTCACCAACCATAACACATGTCACAAACAATGAGACGGGGAAAAAATGGTCCGGGAATATCAGGTCACAACTAGCAAGTATAGTTACCTTCAATAAGTATAAGCACGGTGTGGCTACCATGCACAATGACCGACCAAAAATGGCATATGTACAGCCTTTGACCAAAGAAATCCGCTGTGTGTGGTCAACGTTGACAACTCATAGAAGGAGTCACAAATGGTCAGAGGGGCAGACAATGTTTTGGGAACACCAAGTATCAACTACCAAGCACAAGGACCTTCAATAGATTGTGATACGGTGTGGATACCATGCATGATCACCAACCAAAGTAGGCATATGTCATTGACCATGACCAAATAATGTCACTAAGTGTGGTAAACGTTTACAACTCATAACATGAGTCACAAATGGTCAGGGTGGAAGTTAATGGTTTATGAATACAATTTTTTCAACGAGCAAGTACAAATACCTTCAATATATAGTGGCACAGCATGGCTAACATGAACAATGACCGACCAAGTATGCATATGTCTCTGACCATGACCAACGAATTTTGCTTCATGTGGTCAGCGTTGACAACTCACAACACCGGTCACAGATAGTCAGAGTGGGGTAACAATGGTTTGGGAACACCAACTAGTAACTAGAAACCTAAAATACCTTTATTACGTAGTGACACGGTGTGGTAACCACGTGTGGTGACAAACCAAACTAGGCATATGTCGTTAACCATGACCAACAAATTTCACGGTGTGTGGTCAACGTTGAAAACTCATCACATGAGTCACAAATGGTCATATGGGGAAGCAATGGGCTGGGAAAACTAGTTATCAACTAGCAAGTATGAAGAACTTCAGCAAGTAGTGGCACGGTGTGGCTAGCGTGAACAGTGATCAACCAACAGATGAATACGTCACTGGCTATGACGGAAGATGTCCACTATGTCTGGTCAACATTGACAACTCATAACACGAGTCACGAATGGTCAGAGGGAGAGACAATGGTTTGGAAACCATATGCATGGACTAGAAAGGACAAACGAATTCAATACTTAGTGGCACAGTGTGGCTACTATGCACTCCAAACAACCAAACTAGGCATATGTCACTGACCATGACCAAAGAATTTCAATATGGGTGGTCAACATTCACCAACCATAACACGAGTCACAAACGGTCAGAGGGGGAAGCAATGGTCAAGGAATATCAGTTCTCAACTAGCAAGTACAACGACCTTCAATCAGCACTAGCACGGTGTGGCTACCATGCACAATGACCGACCGAAGCAGGCATATGTACTGCCTTTGACCAAAGAAATCCGCTGTGTATGGTCAACGTTGGCAACTAAAAATATGTGTCAAAAATTGTCACATGGGGAAACAATTGTTTGGGAACACCAGGTATCAACCAGCAAGCACAATGACATTCCGTACATTGTGGCACGGTGTGGATACCATGCACAATGACCAACCATGTGTCACTGACCATGACCAAAGAATGTCACCATGTGTGATAAACTTTGACAACTCATAACACGAGTCCAAAATGGTCAGAGTGGAAGATTATGGTTTCTAAATACTAGTTATTGACTAGCAAGTACAAATACCTTCAATATGCAGTGGCAAGGTGTGGCTACAATGCACAGTGACCAGCCAAAGTATGCATATGTCACTGACCATGACCAAAGAATTTCACTTCATGTGGTCAATGTTGACAACTCACAACACGAGTCACAGATAGTCAGAGGGGCCTAACGATGGGTTGGGAACACTAGCTGTCAACAAGAAAGCACAAAGACCCTTGATATGTAACAACACGGCGTAGTAACCATGTACAGTGACAAGCCAAAGTAGGCATATGTCACAAACCATGACCAAACGGATTTCGCAGTGTGTGGTTAACGTTGAAAACTCATAACACGAGTCACAAATGGTCAGTGGGGGAAACCATGGGTTGGCAACACTATTTATCAACAAGCAAGTAGACTGGTTTTCAACAAGTAGTGGCACGGTGTGGCTAGCATGCACAATGACCAATCAAAGGATGCACACGTCACTGACTATGACCAAAGATGTCCACTATGTATTGTCAACATTGACAACTCATAACACAAGTCACAAATGGTCAGAGGGAGAGACAATGGTTTCGGAACCCTGTGTTTTGACTAGACTGTGTGGCTACTATGCACACCAAACAACCAAACTAGGCATATGTCACCGGCCATGATGAAATGATTTCAATATGGGTGGTCAACATTCACGAACAATAACACGAGTCACAAACGGTCAAAGTGGGAAACAATGGTCCGGGAATATCAGTTGTCAGCCAGCAAGTACAACCACCTTCAGTCAGTAGTAGCACGGTGTGGCTACCATGCACAATGACCGACCAAAGCAGGCATATGTACTGCCTTTGACCAAAGAAATCCGTTGTGTATGGTCAACGTTGGCAACTCATAATACGAGTCACAAATAGTCAGAGGGGGAAACACTTGTTTGGGAATATCAGGTATCAACTAGCAAGCACAATGACCTCCTTTACCTTGTGGCACGGTGTGGATACAATGCACAATGACTAACCATATGTCACTGACTATGACCAAATAATGTCACCATGTGTGGTGAACTTTGACAACTCATAACAAGAGTCACAAATGGTCAGTGTGGAAGATCATTGTTTCTAAATACTAGTAATCAACTAGCAATTACAAATACATTCAATATGCAGTGGCATAGTGTGGCTACAATGTACAGTGTCCAACCAAAGTATGCACATGTCATTAACGATGACCAAATAATTTCACTTCATGTGGTAAATGTGGACAACTCACAACACAGGTCACAGATGTTTAGAGGGGGTAGCAATGGTTTGGGAACACTAGCTATCAATTACAAAGTACAGAGACCTTTGTTACGTAGTGACACGGTGTGGTAACCATGTACAGTGACAAACCAAAGTAGGCATATGTCACTAACCATGACCAAAAGAATTTCACAATGTGTGGTCAACGTTGAAAACGCATAACATGAGTCACAAGTAGTCAGAGGGGGAAACAATGGGTTGGGAACACTAGTTTTTAACTAGCAAGTACAAATACCTTCAACGAGCACTGGCACGGTATGGCTAGCGTACACTATGACCAACCAGAGGATGCATACGTCACTGACTATGACTGAAGAAGTCCACTATGTGTGGTCAACATTGACAACTCATAGCACGGGTCACAAATGGTCAGAGGGAGTGACAATGGTTTGGGAACCCTATGTATTGTTTAGAAAGGACAAAGAACTTCAATGCGTAGTGGTACGGTGTAGCTACTATGCGCACCCAACAACCAAACTAGGCATGTCACTGACCATGACCAGAGAATTCCAATATGGGTGGTCAATGTTCACCAGCCATAACACATGTCACAAACAGTCAGAAGGGGAAACAATGGTCTGGGAATATCAGTTCTCAACTAGCAAGTACAGTGACCTTCAATCAGTATAAGCACGGTGTGGCTACCATGCACAATGACCGACCAATGTAGGCATATGTACTCCCTTTGACCAAAGAAATCCGCTGTGTGTAGTTAACGTTGACAACTCATAGTAGGAGTCACAAATGGTCAGAGTGGGAGACAATGGTTTGGGAGCACCAGATCTCAACTAGCAAGCATAAGGACCTTCAATAAGTTGTGGCACGGTGTGGATACCATGCACGATGACCGGCCACAGAACGCATATGTTAGTGACCATGACCAAATAATGTCACTACGTGTGGTTAGCTTTGACATCTCGTAACACGAGTCACAAATGGTCATGGTGGAAGATAATGGTTTGTGAATACTAGTTATCCACTAGCAAGTACAAATACATACAATATGTAGTAGCAGAGCGTGGCTACCATGCACAGTGACCAACCAAAGTATGCATATGTCACTGACCATGACCAATGTATTTCACTTCATGTGGTTCGCGTTGACAACTTACAACAGGAGACACGGATAGTCAGAGTGGGCTAACAATGGTTTGGAATAACCAAATATGAACTAGAAAGCACAAATACCTTTATTACGTAGTGACACGGCGTGGTAACCACGTACAGTGACAAACCAAACTAGGCATATGTCACTAACGACGACCAACGAATTTCACGGTGTGTGGTCAACGTTGAAAACTCATCACACGAGTCACAAATTGGTAGAGGGGGACACAATGGGTTGGGAACACTAGTTATCAACTAGCAAGTATGAAGAACTTCAACAAGTAGTGGCACGGTGTGGCTAACGTGCACAGTGACCAACCAAAGGATGAGTACACCACTGAATATGACGGAAGAAGTCCACTACGCGTGGTCAACACTGTCAACTCAGAACACGAGTCAAAAATGGTCAGAGGGAGAGACAATGATTTGGGAACCCTATGCATGGACTAGAAAGAAAAAACAACTTCAATACGTAGTGGCACTGTGTGGCTACTATGCACACCAAACAACCAAACTAGGCATATGTCACTGACCATGACCAAAGAATTTCAATATGGTTGGTCAACGTTCACCCACCATAACACGAGTCACAAACAGTCAGAAGGGGGAAACAATGGTCCGGGAATATCAGTTCTCAACTAGCAAGTACAACGACCTTGAGTCAGTAGTAGCACGGTGTGGCTACCATGCACAATGACCGACCAAAGTAGGCATATGTACTGCCTTTGACCAAAGAAATCCGCTGTGTATGGTCAACAATGGCAATTCATAATACGAGTCACAAATAGTCAAAGGGGAAAACAATTATTTGGGAACATCAGGTATCAACTAGCAAGCACAATGACCTTCAGTACGTTGTGGCACGGTGTGGATACCATGCACAATGACCAACCATATGTCACTGACCATGACCAAAGAATGTCACCATGAGTGGTAAACTTTGACAACTCATAACACGAGTCACAAATGGTCAGAGTAGAAGATAATGGTTTCTCAATACTTGTTATCAACTAGCAAAAACAGATACCTTCAATATGCAGTGGCACAGTGTGGCTACAATGCACAGTGAGCAACCAAAGTATGCATATGTAAATGACCATGACCAAAGAATTTCACTTCAAGTGGTCAACGTTGACAACTCACAACACGAGTCAGAGATATCCAGAGGGGGTAAAAATAGTTTGGGAACACTAGCTATCAACAAGAAAGCACATAGACATTTGATAAGCAGTGACACGGCGTGGTAACCATGTACAGTGAAAAACCAAAGTAGGCATATGTCACTAACCATGACCAAAAGAGTTTCACAGTGTGTGGTCTACATTGAGAATGCATAACACGAGTCACAAATTGTCAGAGGGGGAAACAATGGGTTGGAAACACTAGTTATCAACCAGAAAGTACAAAGACCTTCAACAAGCAGTGGCACGGTATGGCTAGCGTGCACCGGGCCCAGCCAAAGGATGCATACGTCACTGACTATGACCGAAGAAGTCCACTATGTGTGGTCAACATTGACAACTCATAACACGAGTCACAAATGGTCAGATGGAGGGACAATGGTCTCGGAACCCTATGTATGGACTAGAAAGGACAAAGAACGTTAATACGTAGTGGCACGGTGTGGCTACTACGCACACCAAACAACCAAACTAGGCATGTCACTGACCATGACCAAAGAATTTCAATATGGGTGGTCAACGTTCACGAACCATAACATATGTCACAAATGGTCAGACGGAAAAACAATGGTCTGGGAATATCAGTCCTCAACTAGCAAGTATAGTGACCTTCAATCAGTATAAGATCGGTGTGGCTACCATGCACAATGACCGACCAAAGTAGGCATATGTACTGCCTTTAACTAAAGAAATCCGCTGTGTATGGTCAACGTTGGCAACTCATAACATGAGTCACAAATAGTCAAAGGGGGGAAACAATTATTTGGGAACACCAGGTATCAACTAGCAAGCACAATGACATTCTATACGTTGTGGAACGATGTGGATACCATGCACGATGACCAACCATATGTCACTGACCATGACCAAAGAATATCACCATGTGTGGTAAACATTGACAACTCATAACACGAGTCACAAATGGTGAGAGTGGAAGATTATGGGTTCTAAATACTAGTTATTGACTAGCAACTACAAATACCTTCAATATGCAGTAGCACGGTGTGGCTACAATGCACAGTGACCAACCAAAGTATGCATATGTCACTGACCATGGCCATACATTTTCACTTCATGTGGTATATGTTGACAACTCACAACACGAGTCACATATAGTCAGAGGGGGCTAACAATGGTTTGGGAACACTACTTGTCAACAAGAAAGCACAAAGACCTTTGACAAGTAATGACACGGTGTGGTAACCATGTACAGTGACAAACCAAAGTAGGCACATGTCACAAACCATGACCAAACAGATTTTGCAGTGTGTGGTTAACGTTGAAAACTCATAACACTCGTCACAAATGGTCAGCGGGGGAAACCATGGGTTGGGAACACTATTTATCAACTACCAAGTAGTGGCACCGTGTAGCTAGCATGCATAGTGACCAGTCAAAAGATGCACACGTCACTGACTATGACCGAAGAAGTCCACTATATGTGGTCAACATTGGCAACTCATAACACGAGACACAAATGGTCAGAGGGAGAGACAATGGTCTGGGAACCCTATGTATTGACTAGAAAGGACAAACATCTTCAATACGTAGTGGCACAGTGTGGCTACTATGCACACCAAAAACCAAACTAGGCATATGTCACTGGCCATGATGAAATGTTTTCGATATGGGTGGTCAACATTCACCAACCATAACACGAGTCACAAACGGTCAGAGGGGGAAACAATGGTCCGAGAATATCAGTTCTCAACTAGCAAGTACAACAACCTTCAATCAATAGTAGCACGGTGTGGCTCCCATGCACAATGACGGACCAAAGTAGGCATATGTAGTGCCTTTGACCAGAGAAATCCGCTGTGTATGGTCAACGTTGGCAACTCATAATACGAGTCACAAATAGTTAGAGGGGGAAACAATTGTTTGGGAACACCAGGTATCAACTAGCAAGCACAATGACCTTCAGTAAGTCGTGGTACGGTGTGGATACAATGCACGATGACCAAAGAATGTCACCATGTGTGGTAAAGTTTGACAACTGATAACAAGAGTCACAAATGGTCAGAGTAGAAGATAACGGTTTCTAAATACAAGTTATTGACTAGCAAGTACAAATACCTTCAATATGCAGTGGCAGGGTGTAGCTACAATACACAGTGACCAACCAAAGAATGCATATGTCACTGTCCATGACCAAATAATTTCACTTCATGTGGTCAATGTTGACAACTCATAACACGAGTCACAAATAGTCAGAGGGGGCTAACAATGGGTCAAGAACACTAGCTGTCAACAAGAAAGCACAAAGTCATTTGATACGTAATGACACGGCATGGTAACCATGTACAGTGACAAACCAAAGTAGGCATATGTCACAAACCATGACCAAACGGCTTTCGCAGTATGTGGTTAACGTTGAAAACTCATAACACAAGTCACAACTGGTTAGTGAGGGAAACCATGGGTTGGGAAAACTATTTATCAACTAGCAAGTAGAACGATTTTCAACAAGTACTGGCACGGTGTGGCTAGCTTGCGCAGTGACCAACCAAAGGATGCACACGTTACTGACTATGACCAAAGAAGTCCACTATGTATGGTCAACATTGACAACTCATACCACGAGTCACAAATGGTGAGAGGGAGAGACAATGGGTTGGGAACCCTATGCATTAACTAGAACGGGAAAAAATCTTCAATACGTAGTGGCACGTAGTGGGTGCTATGCACACCAAACAACCAAAACTAGGCATGTAACTGACCATGACCAGAGAATTTCAATATGGGTTGTCAACGTTCACCAACCATAACACATGTCACAAACGGTCACAAGGGGAAACAATGGTATGTGAATATCAGTTCTCGACTAGCAAGTACAGTGACCTTCAATCAGTATAAGCATGGTGTGGCTACCATGCACAATGACCAACCAAAGTAGGCATATGTACTGTGTTTGACCAAAGAAATCCGCTGTGTGTGGTTAATGTCGACAACTCATAATAGGAGTCACAAATAGTCAGAGGGGGAGACAATGGTTTGGGAGCACCAGATATCAACTAGCAAGCACAAGGACCTTCAATAAGTTGTGGCACGGTGTGGATACCATGCACGATGACCAACCAAAGTAGGCATATGTCACTGACCATGACCAAATAATGTCACTAAGTGTGGTATACTTTGACAACTCATAACATGATTCACAAGTGGTCAGGGTGGAACATAATGGGTTGTAAATACTAGTTATCCACTAGCAAGTACAAATACCTTCAGTATGTGGTGACACAGCGTGGCTACCATGCACAGTGACCAACTAGAGTATGCATATGTCTCTGACCATGACCAACAAATTTCATTTCATGTGGTCAGCATTGACATGTCACAACATGAGTCACTGATAGTCAGAGTGGGGTAACAATGGTTTGAGAACACCGACTATTAACTAGAGAGCACTAATACATTTGTTACGTAGTGACACGGCGTGGTAACCACGTACAGTGACAAACCAAACTAGGCATATGTCAGCAACCATGACCAACAAATTTCACGGTGTGTGGTCAATGTGAAATCTTATCACACGAGTCACAAATGGCCAGAGGGAGAAACAATGGGTGTGGCTACTATGCACACCAAACAGCCAAACTAGGCATATGTCACTGACCATGACCAAAGAATTTCAATATGGGTGGTCAATGTTCACCAACCATAACACGAGTCACAAACGGTTAGAGGGGGGAACAATGGTCCGGGAATATCAGTTCTCAACTAGCAAGTACAACGACCTTCAATCAGTAGTAGCACGGTGTGGCTACCGTGCACAATGACCGACCAAAGTAGGCATATGTACGGCCTTTGACCAAGGAAATCCGCTGTGTATGGTCAACGTTGGCAACTCACAATATGAGTCACAAATAGTCAGAGGGGGNGGTTAGAGGGGGGAACAATGGTCCGGGAATATCAGTTCTCAACTAGCAAGTACAACGACCTTCAATCAGTAGTAGCACGGTGTGGCTACCGTGCACAATGACCGACCAAAGTAGGCATATGTACGGCCTTTGACCAAAGAAATCCGCTGTGTATGGTCAACGTTGGCAACTCACAATATGAGTCACAAAGAGTCAGAGGGGGGAAACAATTGTTTGGGAACACCAGGTATCAACTAGCATGCACAATGACATTCCGTATGTTGTTGCACGATGTGGATGCCATGCACAATGACCAACCATATTTCACTGACCATGACCAAAGAATGTCACCATGTGTGGTAAACTTTGACAACTCATAACACGAGTCACAAGTGGTCAGAGTGGAAGCTTATGGTTTTTAAACACTAGTGATTGACTAGCAAGTACAAATACCTTCAATATGCAGTTGCACGGTGTAGCTACAATACACAGTGACCAACCAAAGTATGCATATGTCACTGACCATGACCAAAGAATTTCACGTCATGTGGTGAATGTTGACAACTCACAACACGAGTCACAGATAGTCAGAGGGGGCTAACTATGGTTCGGGAACCCAAGCTGTCAACAAGAAAGCACAGAGACCTTTGATACGTAATGACACGGCGTGGTAACCATGTACAGTGACAAACCAAAGTAGGCATATGTCACCAACCATGACCAAACGGATTTCGCAGTATGTGGTTAACGTTCAAACCTCAGAACACGAGATACAAATGGTCAGTGGGGGAAACCATGGGTTGGAAGCACTATTTATCAACCACCAAGTAGAAAGATTTTCAACAAGTAGTGGCACAGTGTGGCTAGCGTGCACAGTGACCAATCAAAGGATGTACACGTCACTGAATATGACCCAAAAAGTCCACTATGTATGGTCAACATTGACAACTCATAACATGCGTCACAAATGGTTAGAGGGAGAGACAATGGTTTGGGAACCCTATGTATTGACTAGAAGGGACAAACATCTTCAATACGTAGTGGCACGGTGTGGCTACTATGCACACCAAACAACCAAACTTGGCACATGTCACCGGCCATGATGAAAGAATTTCAACAACGGTGGTCAACATTCACCAATCATAACACAAGTCACAAACGGTAAGAGGGGGAAACAATGGTCCGGGAATATCAGTTCTCATCTAGCAAGTACAACGACCTTCAATGAATAGTAGCACGGTGTGGCTACCATGCACAATGACCGACCAAAGCAGGTAAGGGTGCACACAGGTTCTAGGAACCGCGGTTCCGGAACCGCGGTTATGGTTCCGGAACCGGAACCGCGGTTCTAGTTCCAAGATTTTGGACCCGTCGAGGAACCGCGGTTCCTGAGCCCGGGTATATTGAGGAGATAAGGTGTGGGGAGGGGGGAGGTTTTGGGCTATTTTCTCTGATGTGGCACCTTTTGAGGCCATGTGAGTACTCGAATCAGTTACCCACCTACAATTGAGGAGTGTTGAAGGTCTTTATCCTTGTATTCTTGGCCAAAAAACATGATAGTCGTAGCGGATTATGCTTCATGTTCCTTGCGTACGAGAGGAACTTCTGTAGAACCATGACTGGAACTACGGTTCCATGAGGAACCGCGGTTCCGGTTTCGAGCTGGAACCGGAACTGTGGTTCCGGTTCCATTATCAGAACCATGGTTCCGTACCGAAGTGCAGCCTTCAAAGCAGGCATATGTACCTCCTTTGACCAAAGAAATCCGCTGTGTATGGTCAACGCTGGCAACTTAGTATACGAGTCAAAAACAGTTTGAGGGGGAAACAATTGTTTGGGAACACCAGGTATCAAGTAGCATGCACAATGATCTTCAGTACGTTGTGGCATGGTGTAAATACCATGCACGATGACCAACCATATGTTACTGACCATGACCAAAGAATGTCACCATGTGTGGTAAACTTTGACAACTCATAACACGAGTCACAAATGGTCAGAATGGAAGATTATGGTTTATAAATACTAGTTATTGACTAGCAAGTACAAATACCTTCAGGTTGCAGTGGCACAACGTGGCTACAATGCACAGTGACCAACCAAACTGTCCACATGTCACTATCCATGACTAAAGAATTTCACTTCATGTGGTCAATGTTGAGAACTCACAACACGAGTCACAGATAGTCAGAGGGGACTATCAATGGATCGAGAACACTAGCTATCAACAAGAAAGCACAAATACCTTTGATACGTAATGACACGGCGTGGTAACCATGTACAGTGACAACCCAAATAGGCATAAGTCACATACCATGACCAAACGGATTTTGCAGTTTGTGGTTAACGCTGAAAACTCATAACACGAGTCACAAATAGTCAGTGGGGGAAACCATGGGTTGGGAACACTATTTATCAACTAGCAAGTAGAAAGATTTTCAACAAGTAGTGGCACAGTATGGCTAGCTTGCGCAGTGACCAACCAAAGGATGCACACGTCCCCAACTATGACCGAAGAAGTCCACTATGTATGCTCAACATTAACAACTCATACCACGAGTCACAAATGGTCAGAGGGAGAGACAATGGTTTGTAAACCCTATGTATTGACTAGAGAGGACAAAGAATTTCAATACGTAGTGGCACCGTGTGGCTACTATGCACACCAAACAACCAAACTAGGCATGTCACTGACCATGACTAGAGAATTTCAATATGGGTGGTCAACGTTCACCAACCCTGACACATGTCACAAATGGTCAGAGGGGGAACCAATGGTCTGTGAATATCAGTTCTCAATAGTTTAGGAATACTAGATACCAACTAGCAAGTACAACGACCTTCGGTCAGCAGTAGCATAGTGTGGCTACCATGCACAATGACGAACCAAAGTAGGCATATGTACTGCCTTTGACCAAAGAAATGCACTGTTTGTGGTCAACTTTGACAACTCATGGCACGAATCACAAATGGCCAGAGGGGGAGACAATGGTTGGGGAGTCCTATGTATTGACAAGAAAGGACAACAAACTTCAATACGTAGTGGCACGGTGTGGCTACTATGCACACCAAACAACCAAACAAGGCATATGTCATTGATCATGATTAAAGAATTTCAATATGGGTGGTAAACATTTACCAACTATAACACGAGTCACGAACGGTCAGAGGGGGAAACAATGATCTGTGAATATCAGTTCTCAACTAGCAAGTATAGCGACCTTCAATCAGTATAATAACAGTGTGGCTACCATGCAGAATGACCGACCAAAGTAGGCATATGTACTATCTTTGACCAAAGACATTCGCTGTGTGTGGTCAGCCTTGACAACTCATAATAGGAGTCGCAAATGGTCAGAGGGTGAGACAATGGTTTGGGAACACCAGGTATCAACTAGCAAGCACAAGGACCTTCAATACGTTGTGGCACGGTGTGGATACCATGTATGATGACCAACCAAAGTAGGCATATGTCACTGACCATGACCAAGTAATTTCACCAAGTGTGGTAAGCTTTGACAACTCATAACACGAGTCACAAATTGTCATGGTGGAAGATAATTGTTTGTGAATACTAGTTGTTGACTAGGAAGTACAAATACCTTCAATACGTAGTGGCACAGCGTGGCTACCATGCATAGTGACAAACCAAAGTATGCATATGTCACTGACCATGACCAACGAGTTTCACTTTATGTGGTCAGCGTTGACAACTCAGGACACGAGTCACTGATAGTCAGACGAGGGTAACAATGGTTTGGGAACAGTAGCTATCAACTAGAAAGCCTAAAGACCTTCACTACGTAGTGACAGGGCATGGTAACCACGTACAGTGACAAACCAAACCAGGCATATGTCGCTAACCATGACAAAACAATTCAGTATGGGTGGTCAACGTTCACAACCCATAACATGAGTCACAAATGATCAGAGTGGGAAAACATGGTTTCAAGACACAATGTATCTTCTAGCAAGTAAAAAGATGTTTGGTACGTATTGGCCCGGTGTTGCTACCGCGCACAATGACCTATCCAAGTAGACATACATCACTGCTCATGACAAAAAAAGTTTAGTGTGTGTGGTCAACGTTCACAACTCATAACACAGGTCAAAAATGGGCACAGGGAGAAACAATAGCTTGGGAATACTCGGTGTTGGCTAACAAGTACAAGGACCTTCGATAAGTGGTGGCAAGGTGTTGCGACCATGCACAATGACCAACCGCAGTATGCTTGTGTCACTGAATATCATAAAAGAGTTTCAGCGTGTGTAGTCAGCTTTCATGGTTACGGTTGGTAAATTGGAGCAAATGTTGAGAGGTTATTCAAGCTCGAATTTGCAATATTTGCAATCCCGTCTGCGTTATCTTTTTTAGCATTAAACCAACTTTTTTATCATTCATACTCTTGAAAACTACCCTCTAATCTTACACCCCCTTATCTTATGCCCTTTACCCATAGGAACCCTGATAATGTCATTTGGACAGCATATGAACACCATGTGAGTTGGCTTAGTGCTTATTGAGTTAGATTCAGGAGCGATAGGTCCTGGGTTTGAATCCTCGTACATGCAATATAGAATAGGCTCGTGACCTTTGGGGGGGGGGGGGGGAGCCGGGTTGTGATACCTCAACTCTCCCTTCGAGCCTAAGCCTTGGGGGGGGGGGGGGGAGGGGGGGGTTGTCATAATGCGGTCGCAAATCTGTCTTCCAGGTCGTCTACGGAACATCCCTTTAGAGGGGTGGGAGGGAGTATTCCAATGAGGGAACCTACGCGTCACAAATCAAAAAAAACCGACCTGGTGTCAAGGGGAGAAACATTTTGCTATTTATTGACTAGCAAGTATGGCTACAGTGTGGCTACAATGCACAGTGACCAACCAAAAGTATACATATATCACTGACTATGACCAAAGAATTTCACTTCATGTGGTCAATGTTGACAACTCACAACACGAGTCACAGATATTCAGAGGGGGTAACAATGGTTTGGGAACACTAGTTATCAACTAGAAAGCACAGAGACCTTCGATACGTAGTGACACGGCGTGGTAATCATATGCCTACTTTGGTCGGTCGTTGTGCATGGTAGCCACACTATGCTACTATTGATTGAAGGTTGTTGTACTTGCTAGTTGAGAACTGATGTCCCTGGACCATTGTTTCCCCCTCTGATCGTTTGTGACTCGTGTTATGGTTGGTGAATGTTGACCACCCATATTGAAAATTTTCATGATGGCCGGTGACATATGCCTAGTTTGGTTTTTTGGTGTGCATAGTAGCCAAACCGTGGCACTACGTATTGAAGATATTTATCCTTCTCTGACCATTTGTGACTCGTGTTATGAGTCGTCAATGTTGACCATACATAGTGGACTTCTTCCGTCATAGTCAGTGACGTGTGCATCCTTTGATTGGTCACTGTGCACGCTAGCCACACCGTGACACTACTTGTTGAAATTGTTTTTACTTGGTAGTTGATAAATAGTGTTCCCAACCCATGGTATCCCCCACTGACCGTTTGTGACTCGTGTTATGAGTTTTCAACGTTAACCACACACTGCGAAATCGTTTGGTCATGGTTTGTGATATATGCCTACTTTGGTTTGTCACTGTACATGATTACCACGCCGTGTCATTACGTATCAAATGTCTTTGTGCTGTCTTGTTGAGAGCTAGTGTTCCTGAACCATTGTTAGCTCCCTCTGACTATCTGTGACTCGTGTTGTGAGTTGTCAACATTGACCACATGAAGTGAAATTCATTGGTCATGGTCAGTGACATATGCATACTTTGGCTGGTCAATGTGCATTGTAGCCACATTGGGCCACTGCATGTTGAAGGTATTTGTACTTGCTATTCAATAACCAGTATTTAGAAACCATAATCGTCCACTCTGACCATTTGTGACTCGTGTTGTGAGCTGTCAAAGTTTACCACACATGGTGACATTCTTCGGTCATGGTCAGTGGCATATGGTTGGCCATCGTGCATGGTATCCACACCATGCCACAACGTACTGAAGGTCATTGTGCTTGCTAGTGGATACCTGGTGTTCTCAAACAGTTGTTTCCCCCTCTGACTATTTGTGACTCATGTTATGAGTTGCCAACGTTGACCATACACAGCGGATTTCTTTCGTCAAAGGCAGAACATATGCCTACTTTGGTTGGTCATTGTGCATGGTAGCCACCTTGTGCTACTACTGATTGAAGGTCGTTGAGCGTGCTAGTTGAGAACTAATATTCCCGGACCACTGTTTCCCCCTCTGACCGTTTGTGACTCGTGTTATGGTTAATGATTGTTGACCACCCATATTGAAATTCTTTGGTCATGGCCAGTGACATATGCCTAGTTTGGTTATTTGGTGTGCATAGTAGCCACACCGTGCCACTACGTATTGAAGTTTTTTGTCCTTTCTAGTCCATTCATATGGTTCCCAAACCATTGTCTCTCCCTCTGACCATTCCTGACTCGTGTTATGAGTTGTCAATGTTGACCACACGTAGTGGACTTCTTCCGTCATAGTCAGTGACGTATTCATCTGTTGGTTGGTCACTGTGCACGATAGCCACACCGTGCCACTTCTTTCTGAAGTTCTTCATACTTGCTAGTTGTTAACTAGTGTTCCCAGCCCATTGTTTCCCCATATGACCATATTGTGACTCGTGTGATGAGTTTTCAACGTTGACCACACACCGTGAAATTTGTTGGTCATCCTTAGTGACATATGCCTAGTTTGGTTTGTCACTGTACGTGGTTACCACGACGTGTCACTACGTAGGAAAGGTATTTGTGGTTTCTAGTTAATAGTTGGTGTTCCCAAACCATTGTTACCCCACTCCAACTATCAGTGACCCGTGTTGTGAGTTGTCAACGCTGACCACATGAAGTGAAATTTGTTGGTCATGGTCACTGACATATGCATGCTTTGGTTGGTCATTGTGCATGGTAGCTACGCCGTGCCACTACATATTGAAGGTATTTGTACTTGCTATTGGATAACTAGTATTAAAAAACCATTGTATTCCACCCTGACCATTTGTGACTTGTGTTATGAGTTGTCAAAGTTTACCACACTTAGTGACATTATTTGGTCATGGTGAGTGACATATGCCTACTTTGGTTGGTCGTCGTGCACGGTATCCACACCGTGCGACAACATATTGAAGGTCCTTGTGCTTGCTAGTTGATACTTGGTGTTCCCAAACCATTGGCTCCCAATCTCACCATTTGTGACTCCTGTTATGAGTTGTCAACGTTGACCACACACAGCGGATTTCTTTGGTCAAAGGCAGTAAATATGCCTTTTTTGGTCGGTAATTGTGCATGGTAGCCACACCGTGCTTATACTGATTGAAGGTCACTGTACTTGCTAGTTGAGAACTGATATTCGCATACCATTGTTTCCCCGTCTGACCGTTTGTGACATGTGTTATGGTTGGTGAATGTTGACCACCCACATTGAAATTCTTTGGTCATGGTCAGTGACATGCCTAGTTTGGTTGTTAGGTGTGCATAGTAGCCACACTGTGCCACTACATATTGAAGTTCTTTGTCCTTTCTAGTCGATGCATAGGATTCCCAAACCATTGTCTCTCCCTCTCACCATTTGTGACTCGTGTTATGAGTTGTCAGTGTTGACCACACATAGTGGACTTCTTCGGTCATAGTCAGTGACGTATGCATATTTTGGGTGGTTNTGAGGATTCAAACCCAGGACCTACCGCTCCAGAATCTAACTCTATAAGCACTAAGCCAACTCACATGGTATTCATATGATGTCCAAATGATGTTATAAGGGTTCCTACGGGTAAAGGGCATAAAATAAGGGGGTGTAAGATTAGAGGGTAGTTTTCAAAAGCATTAATGATAACAAAGTTAGTTTAATCATAAAAAAATGAAGCAGACAGAATTTCAGATATTGCAACTCTGAGCTTGACTAACCTCTCAACAATTGCTCCGATTGACCAGCTGTAATAATGAAAGTTGACTACACACAGTGAAACTCTTTTATGATATCCAGTGACACAAGCATACTTTGGTTGCTCGAAAGACTTTGTACTTGATAGTCAATACCGAGTATTCTCAAACCATTGTTTCTCCCTCCGTCCATTTCTGACTTGTATTATGAGTTGTGAACGTTGACCACACACACTAAACTTCGTTTGTCATGAGCAGTGATGTATGCATACTTGAGTAGGTAATTGTGCACGGTAGCCACACCGGGCCAATACATACAAAGAATCTTTGTATGTACTAGGAGATACATAGTGTTTTGAAACCATGTTTTCCCCCTCTGATCATTTGTGACTCATGTAATGGGTTGTGAACGTTGACCACCCATATTGAAATTCTTTGGTCATGGTTAGTGACATATGCCTAGTTTGGTTTGTCATTGTACGTGGTTACCACGCCGTGTCACCACGTATTGAAAGTCTTTGTGCTTTCTATTTGATAGCTAGTGTTCCCAAACCATTGTTACCGTCCTCTGACTATCAGTGTCTCGTGTCGTGAATTGTCAACGCTGACAACATGAAGTGAAATTCGTTGGTCATGGTCGGTGACATATGCATACTTTGGTTGGTCACTGTGCATGGTA
>SZWC01000327.1:200233-210262 GCA_023375785.1 Penium margaritaceum | reverse complement strand
AGGACCTACCGCTCCAGAATCTAACTCTATAAGCACTAAGCCAACTCACATGGTATTCATATGATGTCCAAATGATGTTATAAGGGTTCCTACGGGTAAAGGGCATAAAATAAGGGGGTGTAAGATTAGAGGGTAGTTTTCAAAAGCATTAATGATAACAAAGTTAGTTTAATCATAAAAAAATGAAGCAGACAGAATTTCAGATATTGCAACTCTGAGCTTGACTAACCTCTCAACAATTGCTCCAATTGACCAGCTGTAATAATGAAAGTTGACTACACACAGTGAAACTCTTTTATGATATCCAGTGACACAAGCATACTTTGGTTGCTCGAAAGACTTTGTACTTGATAGTCAATACCGAGTATTCTCAAACCATTGTTTCTCCCTCCGTCCATTTCTGACTTGTATTATGAGTTGTGAACGTTGACCACACACACTAAACTTCGTTTGTCATGAGCAGTGATGTATGCATACTTGAGTAGGTAATTGTGCACGGTAGCCACACCGGGCCAATACATACAAAGAATCTTTGTATGTACTAGGAGATACATAGTGTTTTGAAACCATGTTTTCCCCCTCTGATCATTTGTGACTCATGTAATGGGTTGTGAACGTTGACCACCCATATTGAAATTCTTTGGTCATGGTTAGTGACATATGCCTAGTTTGGTTTGTCATTGTACGTGGTTACCACGCCGTGTCACCACGTATTGAAAGTCTTTGTGCTTTCTATTTGATAGCTAGTGTTCCCAAACCATTGTTACCGTCCTCTGACTATCAGTGTCTCGTGTCGTGAATTGTCAACGCTGACAACATGAAGTGAAATTCGTTGGTCATGGTCGGTGACATATGCATACTTTGGTTGGTCACTGTGCATGGTAACCACGCTGTGCCACTACATATTGAAGGTATTTGTACTTGCTAGTCAAAAAATAGTAATCACAAACATTTATCTTCCACCCTGACCATTTGTGACTCGTGTTATGAGTTGTCAAAGTTTACCACACTTGGTGAAATTACTTGGTCATGGTCAGTGACATATCCCTACTTTGGTTGGTCATCATACATGGTATCCACACTGTGCCACAACGTATTGAAGGTCCTTGTGCTTGCTAGTTGATATCTGGTGTTCCCAAACCATTGTCTCCCCCTCTGACCATTTGTGACTCCTATTATGAGTTATCAACGCTGACCACACACAGCAGATTTCCTTGGTCAAAGGTAGGACATATGCCTACTTTGGCCGGTCATTGTGCATGGAAGCCACACTATGCTACTATTGATTGAAGGTTGTTGTACTTGCTAGTTGAGAACTGATGTCCCTGGACCATATGCCTACTTTTCCCCCTCTGATCGTTTGTGACTCGTGTTATGGTTGGTGAATGTTGACCACCCATATTGAAATTTTTTCATGATGGCCGGTGACATATGCCTAGTTTGGTTGTTTGGTGTGCACAGTAGCCACACCGTGCCACTACGTATTGAAGGTATTTGTCCTTTCTAGTCGATACATCTGTTTCCCAAACCATTGTCTCCCTCTGACCATTTGTAACTCGTGGTATGAGTTGTCGATGTTGACCATACACAGTGGACTTCTTCGGTCACAGTTAGTGATGTGTGCATCCTTTGGTTGGTCACTACGCAAGCTAGCCACACCGTGCCACTACTTGTTAAACAATATTTCTACTCACTAGTTGATTAACAGTGTTCCCAACCCATGGTTTTCCCCACTGACCATTTGTGACTCGTGTTATGAGTTTTCAAAGTTAACCACACACTGTGAAATCCATTTGGTCATGGTTTGTGACATAGGCCTACTTTGGTTTGTCACTGTACATGGTTACCATGCCGTGTCATTGCGTATCAAAGGTCTTTGTGCTTTCTTGTTGACAGCTAGTGTTCTCGACCCATTGTTTGCCCCCTCTCACTATTTGTGACTCGTGTTGTGAGTTGTCAACATTGAACACATGAAGTGAAATTCTTTGGTCATGGTCAGTGACATATGCATAGTTTGGTTGGTCACTGTGCATTGTAGCCATGCTGTGCCACTGCATATTGAAGGTATTTGTACTTGCTAGTCAATAACTAGTATTTAGAAACCATTACCTTTCACTCTGACCATTTGTGACTCGTGTTATGAGTTGTCAAATTTTACCACACATGGTGACATTCATTGGTCATGGTCAGTTACATATGGTTGGTCATCATGCATGGTATCCACACCGTGCCACAACGTACTGAAAGTCATTGTGCTTGCTAGTTGATACCTGGTGTTCCAAAACAATTGTTCCCCACTCTAACTATTTGTGAATTGTATTATGAGTTGTCAACACTGACCACACACATCGGATTTATTTGGTCAAAGGCAGTACATATGCCTACTTTGATCGGTCATTGTGCATGGTACCCACACCGTGCTACTATTGATTGAAGGCCGATGTGCTTACTATTTGATAACTGATATTCCCGGACCATTGTTTCCCCCTATGACCGTTTGTGACTGGTGTTATGGTTGGTGAATGTTGACCATCCATATTGAAATTCTTTCATCATGACCGGTGACATATGCCTAGTTTGGTTGTTTGGTGTGAATAGTAGCCACACCGTACCTCTACGTACTGAAGATGTTTGTCCTTTCTAGTCAATAGATAGGGTTCCCAAACCATTGTCTCTTCCTCTGCCCATTTGTGACTTGTGGTATGAGTTTTCAATGTTGAGCATACATAGTGGACTTCTTCGGTCGTAGTCACTGACGTGTGCATCCTTTGATTGGTCACTGTGCACCCTAGCCACGCCGTGCCACTACTTGTTGAAAGCATTTCTACTTGGTAGTTAATAAATAGTGTTCCCAATCCATGCTTTCCTGCACTGACCATTTGTGACTCGTGTTATGAGTTTTCAATGTTAACTACACACCGCAAAATCCGTTTGGTCATGGTTTGTGACATATGCCTACTTTGGTTTGTCACTGTACATGGTTACCATGTCGTGTCATTACGTATCAAAGGTCTTTGTGCTTTCTTGTTGACAGCTAGTGTTCTTGAACCATTGTTAGCCCCTTATGACTATCTGTGACTCGTGTTGTGAGTTGTCAACATTGACCACATGAAGTGAAATTCATTGGTCATGGCCAGTGACTTATGCATACCTTGGTTGGTCACTGTGCATTGTAGCCACACCGTACTACTGCATATAGAAGGTATTTGTACTTGCTAGTCCATAACTAGTTTTTAGAATCCATAATCTTCCACTCTGACCATTTGTGAATCGTGTTATGAGTTTTCAAGGTTTACCACACATGGTGACATTCTTTGGTCATGGTCAGTGACATATGCCTACTTTGGTCGGTCATCGTGCATGGTATCCACACCGTGCCACAACGCACGGAATGTCATTGTGCTTGCTAGTTGATGCCTGGTGTTCCCATGCAATTTTTCCCCCCTCTGACTATTTGTGACTCATGTTATGGGTTTCCATCATTGACCATACACAGTGGATTTCTTTGGTCAACGGAAGTACATATGCCTAGTTTGGTCGGTCATTGTGCATGGTAGCCACACCGTGCTACTACTAATTGAAGGTCGTTGTACTTGCTATTTGAGAACGGATGTTCCCGGACGATTGTTTTGCCCTCTGAACGTTTGTGGCTCGTATTATGGTTGGTGTACGTTGACCACCCATATTTGAATTCTTTGGTAATGGTAAGTGACATATGCCTAGTTTGCTTGTTTGGTGTGCATAGTAGCCACACCGTGCCACTACGTACTGAAGTTATTTGTCCTTTCTAGTCTATGCATATGGTTCCCAAACCATTGTCTCTCCCTCTGGCCATTCGTGACTCCTGTTATGAGTTGACAATGTTGACCACACATAGTGGACTTTTTCCGTCATAGTCAGTGACGTATTCATCCGTTGGTTGGTCACTATGCATGCTAGCCACACCGTGCCACTCCTTGCTTAAGTTCTTCATACTTGCTAGTTGATAACTAGAGTTCCCAGCCCATTCTTTCCCCATATGACCATTTGTGACTCGTGTGATGCGTTTTCAATGTTGACCACACACGGTGAAATTTGTTGGTCATCGTTAGTGACATATACCTATTTTGGTTTTTCACTGTACGTGGTTACCACGCCGTGTCGATACGTAATAAGGGTATTTGTGGTTTCTAGTTAATAGTTGGTGTTCCCAACCCATTCTTACCCCACTCTGAGTATCAGTGACCCGTGTTGTGAGTTGTCAACGCTGACCACATGAAGTGAAATTTCGTTGGTCATGATCAGTGACATATGCATACTTTGGTTGGTCACTGTGCATGGTAGCCATGCTGTGCCACTACATATTGAAGGTAGTTATACTTGCCAGTGGATAACTAGTATTCACAAACCATTATCTTCCACCCTGACCATTTGTGACTCGTGTTATGAGTTGTCAATGTCTACCACACTTTGTGACATTATTTGGTCATGGTGAGTGACATAAACATACATTGGTTGGTCATAGTGCATGGTATCCACACTGTGCGACAACGTATTGAAGCTCCTTGTGCTTGCTAGATGATACTTGTTGTTCCGAACTTATTGTCTCCCCATCTGACCATTTGTGACTCCTGTTATGAGTTGTCAACTTTGACCACACACAGCGGATTTCTTTGGCCAAAGGCAGTACATATGCCTTTTTTGGTCAGTCATTGTGCATGGTAGCCACACCGTGCTTATACTGATTGAACGTCACTGTACTTGCTAGTTCAGAACTGACATTCCAAGACCATTGTTTCCCCGTCTGACCGTTTGTGACTTGTGTTACGGTTGGTGAACGTTGACCACCCACATTGAATTTCTTTGGTCATGGTCAGTGACATGCCGAGTTTGGTTGTTTGGTGTGCAAAGTAGCCACACCGTGCCACTACGTATTGAAGTTCTTTGTCCTTTCTAGTCGATACATAGGGTTCCCAAACCATTGTCTCTCCCTGTGACCATTTGTGACTCGTGTCATGAGTTGTCAATGTTGACCACACATAGTGGACTTATTCGGTCAAAATCAGTGACATATGCATCCTTTGGTTGGTCACTGTGCACGCTATCCATATCGTACCAGTGCTTGTTGAAGGTATTTGTACTTGCTGGTTGATAGCTAGTGTTCCCAGCCCATTGTTTCCCCCTCTGAAAACTTGTGACTTGTGTTATGCGTTTTCAACGTTGACCACACACTGTGAAACTCTTTTGGTCATTGTTAGTAACATATGCCTAATTTGGTTTGTCACTGTACATGGTTACCACGCCGTGTCACTACGTATCGAAGGTCTTTGTGCTTTCTAGTTGATAGCTAGTGTTCACAAACCATTTATACCCCCTCTGAATATCTGTGTCTCGTGTTGTGAGTTCTCAACATTGACCACATTAAGTGAAATTCTTTGGTCATGGTCAGTGACATATGCATACTTTGGTTGGTCACTGTGTATTGTAGCCACGCTGTGCCACTGCATATTGATGGTATTTGTACTTCCTAGTCGATAACTAGTATCTAGAAAGCATTTTCTTCTACTCTGACCATTTGTGACTTGAGTTATGAGTTGTCAAAGTGTACCACACATGGTGACATTCTTTGGTCATGGTCAGTGACATATAATTGGTCATGGTGCATGGTATCCACACCGTGCCACAACAACCTGAAGGTCATTGTGCTTGCTAGTTGATACCTGGTGTACCCAAACAATTGTTTCCCCTGTGACTATTTGTGACTTGTATTATG
Source organism: Penium margaritaceum (assembly GCA_023375785.1). Lineage (NCBI taxonomy): Eukaryota > Viridiplantae > Streptophyta > Zygnematophyceae > Desmidiales > Peniaceae > Penium > Penium margaritaceum. The sequence goes on along the minus strand of SZWC01000327.1, from coordinate 204,510 downwards.
AGTTGCCAACGTTGACCATACACAGCGGATTTCTTTGGTCAAAGGCAGTACATATGCCTACTTTGGTCGGTCAGTGTACATGGTAGCCACACCGTGCTACTACTGATTGAATGTCGTTGTACTTGCTATTTGGTATATAGTATTCCCAAACCATTGTTTCCTCCACTGACCGTTTGTGACCCATGTTATGGGCTGTCAACGTTGTCCACACATAGCAAAGTTATTTGGTCATGGTATGTGGCGGATGCCTAATCTGGTCGGTCATTGTGCATGGTAGCCACACCGTTCCACCTCTTGTTGAAAGTTTTTTGTACTTGCTAGTCAGTGAATGGCAAAAGGTTTCTCCCTTTGACACCAGGCCAGTTTTTGTTGATTTGTTACGCGTAGGTGCCCTCACTAGAATACTCCCTCCCACCCCCTAGAGGGATGTTGCGTGGATGACCTGGAGGACAGATTTGCGACCGCATTATGACACCCCCCCTACCCCCCTAAGGCTAAGGTATTTGTACTTGCTAGGCGATAACTAGTATTTAGAAACCATTATCTTTCACTCTCACCATTTGTGACTCGTGTTATGAGTTGTCAAAGTTTACCACACATGGTGACATTCATTGGTCATTGTCAGTTACATATGGTTGCTCATCATGCATGGTATCCACACCGTGCCACAACGTACTGAAGGCCATTGTGCTTGCTAGTTGATACCTGGTGTTCCCAAACCATTGTTCCCCCCTCAAACGATTTGTGACTCGTATTATGAGTTGTCGACGCTGTCCACACACATCGGATCTATTTGGTCAAAGGCAGTACATATGCCTACTTTGATCAATCGTTGTGCATTGTAGCAACACCGGGCTACTTTTGATTGAAGGCCGTTGTACTTACTAGTTGATAACTGATATTCTCAGACCATTGTTCCCCCCTCTCACTGTTTGTGACTCGTGTTATGGTTGCTGAATATTGACCACCCATATGGAAACTCTTTCATCATGGCCGGTGACATATGCCTAGTTTGGTTGTTTGGTGTGCATAGTAGCCACACCGTGCCACTACGTATTGAAGATATTTGTCCTTTCTAGTCAATACATAGGGTTCCCAAACCGTTGTCTCTCCCTCTGACCATCTGTGACTCCTGGTATGAGTTGTAAATGTTGACAATACATAGTGGACTTCTTTGGTCATAGTCAGTGACGCGTGCATCCTTTGGTTGGTCACTGCGCAAGCTAGCCACACCGTGCCACTACTTGTTGAAAATCTTTCTACTTGCTAGTTGATGAATAGTGTTCCCAGCCCATGGTTTCCCCCACTGACCATTTGTGACTCGTGTTATGAGTTTTCAATGTTAACCACACACTGTGAAATTCGTTTGGCCATGGTTTGTGACATATGCCTACTTTGGTTTAACACTCTACATGGTTACCACGCCGTGTCATTACGTATGGAAGGTCTTTGTGCTTTCGTCTTGACAACTAGTGTTCTCAAACCATTGGTAGCCCCCTCGGACTATCTGTGACTCGTGTTGTGAGTTGTCAACATTGACCACTTGAAGTGAAATTATTTGGTCATGGTCAGTGACAAATGCATACTTTGGTTGGTCACTGTGCATTATAGCCACACTGTGCCACTGCATATGAAAAGTTTTTGTACTTGCTAGTCGATAACTAGTATTTAGAAACCATTATCTTCCACTCTAACCATTTGTGACTCGTATTATGAGTTGTCAAATTTCACCACACATGGTGACATTCTTTGGTCATGGTCAGTGACATATGGTTGGTCATCATGCATGGTATCCACACCGTGCCACAACGTACTGAAGGTCATTGTGCTTGCCAGTTGATACCTGGTGTTCCCAGACAATTGTTCCCCCCTTTGACAATTTGTGACTCGTACTAGGAGTTGCCAACGTTGACCATACACAGCGAATCTTTTTGGTCAAAGGCAATAAACATGCATACTTTGGTCGGTCATTGTGTATGGTAGCCACACCGTGCTACTAGTGACTGTAGGTCGTTGTACTTGCTAGTTGAGAACTGATATTCCTGGATCATTGTTTCCCCCTTCAGACCGTCTGTAACTCATGTCATGGTCGGTGAACGTAGACCTCCCATATTGAAATTATTTGGTCATGAAAAGTGACATATGCCTAGTTTGGTTGTTTGGTGTGCATAGTAGCCACACCGTGCCACTACGTATTGAAGTTATTTGTCCTTTCTAGTCCATGCGTAGGGTTCCCAAACCATTGTCTCTCCCTCTGACAATTTGTGACTCGTGTTATGAGTTGTCACTGTTGACCAGACATAGTGGACTTCCTCCGTCATAGTCAGTGACATATTCATGTTTTGGTTGGTCACCGTGCACGCTAGCCACACCGTGCCACTACTTGTTGAAGTTCTTCCTACTTGCTAGTTGATAACTAGTGTTCCCAACCCATTGTTTCAACCTCTGACGATGTGTGACTCGTGTGATGAGTTTTCAACGTTGACCACACACCATGAAATTCGTTGGTCATGGTTAGTGACATATGCCTAGTTTGGTTTGTCACTGTACGTGGATACCACGCCGTGTCGCTACGAAACAAAGGTATTTGTGATTTCTAGTCAATAGATGGTGTCCCCAAACCATTGCTACCTTACTCTGACTATCACTGACTCGTGTTGTGAGTTGTCGAAGCTGACCACATGAAGTGAAATTTGTTGGTCATGGTCTGTGGTATGTGCATACTTTGGCTGGTCACTGTGTATGGTGGCCACGCTGTGCCACTACATATTGAATGTATTTGTACGTTCTCGTGGATAACTAGTATTCACAAACCTTAATCTTCCACCCCGACCATTTGTGACTCGTGTTATGAATTGTTAAAGCTTACCACACGTAGTGACATTATTTGGTCGTGGTTAGTGACGTATGCCTACTTTGGTTGGTCATCGTGCATGGTATCCACACCGTGCCACAACATATTGAAGGTCCTTGTTCTTGCTAGTTGATACATGGTGTTCCCAAACCATTGTCTCCCCCTCTGACCATCTGTGACTCCTATTATGAGTTGTCAACGATGACCACACACAGCGGATTTCTTTGGTCAAAGGCAGTACATATGCCTACGTTGGTGAGTCATTGTGCATGGTAGCCACACCGTGCTTATACTCATCGAAGGTCACTGTACTTGCTAGTTGAGAACTGATATTCCCAAACCATTTTTTGCCCTTCTGACCGTTTGTGACATGTTTTATGGTTGGTGAATGTTGACCACCAATATTGAAGTTATGTGGTCATGGTCAGTGACATGCCTAGTTTGGTTGTGTGGTGTGCATAGTAGCCACTCCGTGCCACTACGTATTGATGTTCTTTGTCCTTTCTAGTCAATACATAGGGTTCCCAAAGCATTGTCTATCCCTCTGACCATTTGTGACTCGTGTTATGATTTGTCAATGTTGACCACACATAGTGGACTTCTTCGGTAATAGTCAGTGATGTACGCATCCTTTGGTTGTTCACTGTGTATGCTAGCCATACCGTGCCACTGCTTGTTGAAGGTCATTGTAACTTGTATGCTAGCCATACCGTGCCACTGCTTTCTAGTTAATAACTTGTGTTCCCAACCCATTGTTTCCCCATGTGACTATTTGTGACTTGTGTTATGCGTTTTCAACATTGACCACACACTGTGAAATTCTTTTGGTCATGGTCAGTGACATCTGCCTATTTTGGTTTGTCACTGTACATGGTTACCACACCTTGGCACTACGTATCAAAGGTCTCTGTGCTTTGTAGTTGATAGCTAGTGTTCCCAAACAGTTGTTACACCCTCTGCATATATGTGACATGTGCTGTGAGCTGTCAACATTGACCACATGAAGTCAAATTCTTTGGTTATGGTCAGTGACATGTGCATATTTTGGTTGGTCATTGTGCATTGTAGCCACACTATGCCACTGCATGTTAAAGGTATTTGTACTTGCTAGTCAATAACTAGTATCTAGAAACCATTATCTTCTACTCTGACCATTTGTGACTCATGTTATGAGTTGTCAAAGTTTACCACACATGGTGACATTCTTTGGTCATGGTCCGTGACATATGGTTGGTCATCGTGCATGGTATCCACACCGTGCCACAACGTACTGAAGGTCATTGTACTTGCTAGTTGATACCTGGTGTTCCCGAACAATTGTTTCCCCCTCTGACTATTTGTGACTCGTATTATGAGTTGCCAACGTTGACCATACACAGCGGATTTCTTTGGTCAAAGGCAGTACATATGCCTACTTTGGTCG
>SZWC01000327.1:182871-198392 GCA_023375785.1 Penium margaritaceum | reverse complement strand
TTAGGTTTGTCACTGTACGTGGTTACCACGCCGTGTCATTACGTATTGAAGGTCTTTGTGCTTTCTAGTTGATAGCTAGTGTTCCCAACCCATTGTTACCCTCCTTTGACTGTCAGTGACCCGTGTCGTGAGTTATCAACGCTGACCACATGAAGTGAAATTTGCTGGTCATGGTCAATGACATATGCATACTTTGGTTGGTCACTGTGCATGGTAGCCACGCTGTGCCACTACATATTGAAGGTATTTGTACTTGCTAGTGGGTAACTAGTATTCACAAACCTTTATCGTCCAACCTGACCATTTGTGACTCCTGTTATGAGTTGTCAAATTTTACCACACTTAGTGAAATTATTTGGTCATGGTCAGTGACATATGCCTACTTTGGTTGGTCATCGTGCATGGTATCCACACCATGCCACACCGTATCGAAGATCCTTGTGCTTGCAAGATGAGACTTGATGTTCCCAAACCATTGTCTCCCCCTATGACCATTTGTGACTCCTATTATGAGTTGTAAACACTGACCACACACAGCAGATTGCTTTGGTCAAAGGTAGTACATATGCCTACTTTGGTCGGTCATTGTGCATGGTAGCCACACCGTGCTTATACTGATTGAAGGTCTCTGTACTTGCTAGTTGACAACTGATATTCACAGAACATTGTTTACCCCATCTGACCATTTTTGACTCGTGTTGTGGTTGGTGAATGTTGACCACCCATATTGAAATCATCTCATCATGGCCGGTGACTTATGCCTAGTTTGGTTGTTTGGTGTGTATAATAGCTACACCGTGCCACTGTGTACTGAATATATTTGTCCTTTCCAGTCGATACATAGGGTCCCGAAACCATTGTCTCTTCCTCTGAGCATTTGTGACTCGTGTTATGAGTTGTCAATGTTGACCACATGTAGTGGACTTCTTCGGTCATAGTCAGTGACGTGTGCATCCTTTGGTTGGTCAGTGTGCACGCTAGCCACACCATGCCACTGCTTGTTCCCAACCCATGGTTTGCCCCACTGACCATTTGTGACTCGTGTTACGAGCTTTCNATATGATGTTCAAATGACATTATAAGGGTTCCTATGGGTAAAGGGCTTCAAATAAGGGGGTTCAAGATAAGAAGGTAGTTTTCAAAAGTATAAATGATAACAAATTAAGTTTAATCATAAGAAAATGACGCAGACGGGATTTCAAGTATTGCAACTTTGAGCTTGAATAACCTCTCAACCATTGCTCCAATTGACCAGCCCTAAGTATGAAAGTTGACTATACATGCTGAAACTGTTTTTATGACATCCAGTGACACACACATACTTTGATTGGTCATTGTGCATGGTAGCCACACCGTGCCACCACTTATTAAAGGTCTTTGTACTTGCTAGTCGATACCAAATATTCCCAAACCATTGTTTCTCCCCCTGCCCATTTTTGACTTGCATTATGAGCTGTGAGCGTTGACCACACGCACTAAACTTCTTTGGTCTTGAGCAGTGATGTATGCCTACTTGGATAGGTCATTGTGCACGGTAGCCACACCGGGCCAATACATACATAAAATCTTTCTACTTGCTAGAAGATACATAGTATTTTGAAACCATGTTTTCCCCCTCTGAATATTTGTGACTTGTGTCATGGGTTGTGAACGTTGACAACCCATATTGACATTCAGTGGTCATAGTTAGTGACATATGCCTAGTTAGGTTTGTCACTGTACGTGGTTACCACGCCGTGTCATTACGTATTGAAGGTCTTTGTGCTTTCTAGTTGATAGCTAGTGTTCCCAACCCATTGTTACCCTCCTTTGACTGTCAGTGACCCGTGTCGTGAGTTATCAACGCTGACCACATGAAGTGAAATTTGCTGGTCATGGTCAATGACATATGCATACTTTGGTTGGTCACTGTGCATGGTAGCCACGCTGTGCCACTACATATTGAAGGTATTTGTACTTGCTAGTGGGTAACTAGTATTCACAAACCTTTATCGTCCAACCTGACCATTTGTGACTCCTGTTATGAGTTGTCAAATTTTACCACACTTAGTGAAATTATTTGGTCATGGTCAGTGACATATGCCTACTTTGGTTGGTCATCGTGCATGGTATCCACACCATGCCACACCGTATCGAAGATCCTTGTGCTTGCAAGATGAGACTTGATGTTCCCAAACCATTGTCTCCCCCTATGACCATTTGTGACTCCTATTATGAATTGTAAACACTGACCACACACAGCAGATTGCTTTGGTCAAAGGTAGTACATATGCCTACTTTGGTCGGTCATTGTGCATGGTAGCCACACCGTGCTTATACTGATTGAAGGTCTCTGTACTTGCTAGTTGACAACTGATATTCACAGACCATTGTTTACCCCATCTGACCATTTTTGACTCGTGTTGTGGTTGGTGAATGTTGACCACCCATATTGAAATCATCTCATCATGGCCGGTGACTTATGCCTAGTTTGGTTGTTTGGTGTGTATAATAGCTACACCGTGCCACTGTGTACTGAATATATTTGTCCTTTCCAGTCGATACATAGGGTCCCGAAACCATTGTCTCTTCCTCTGAGCATTTGTGACTCGTGTTATGAGTTGTCAATGTTGACCACATGTAGTGGACTTCTTCGGTCATAGTCAGTGACGTGTGCATCCTTTGGTTGGTCAGTGTGCACGCTAGCCACACCATGCCACTGCTTGTTCCCAACCCATGGTTTGCCCCACTGACCATTTGTGACTCGTGTTACGAGCTTTCAACGTTAACCACACACTGTGAAATCCGTTTGGTCATGGTTTGTGACATATGCCTACTTTGGTTTGTCACTGTACATGGTTACCACGCCGTGTCATTACGTATCGAAGGTTTGTGTGCCTTCTTGTTGACATCTTGTGTTAGAACCATTGTTAGCTCCCTCTGACTATCTGTGACTCTTGTTGTGAGTTGTCAACATTGACCACGTGAGGTGAAATTCTTTGGTCATGGTCAGTGACAAATGCATGCTTTGGCTGGTCACTGTGCATTGTATCCACACTGTGCCACTACATATTGAAGGTATTTGTACTTGCTAGTCGATAACTAGTATTTAGAAACCATTATCATTCACTCTGACCATTTGTGACTCGTGTTCTGAGTTGTCAATGTTTACCACACATGATGACATTCTTTTGTCATTGTCAGTGACATATGGTTGGTCATCGTGCATGGTATCCACACCGTGCCACAACGTACTGAAGGTCATTGTGCTTTCTAGTTGATACCTTGTGTTCCCAAACAATTGTTTCCCCCCTCTGACTATTTGTGACTCGTATATTGAGTTGCCAACGTTGACCATACACAGAGGATTTCTTAGGTCAAATGCAATACATATGCCTACTTTGGTCGGTCATTGTGCATGGTAGCCACACCGTGCTACTACTGATTGAAGGTCGTTGTATTTGCTAGTTGAGAACTGATATTCTTGGACCATTGTTTCCCCCTCTGACCGTTTGTGACTCGTGTTATGGTTGGTGAACGTTGACCACCCATATTGAAATTCTTTGGTCATGGTCAGTGACATATGCCTAGTTTGGTTGTTTGGTTTGCATAGTAGCCACACCTTGCCACTACATATTGAAGTTATTTGTCCTTTCTAGTCAATGTATATGGTTACCAAACCATTGTCTCTCCCACTGACCATTCGTGACTTGTGTTATGAGTTGTCAGCGTTGATCACACATAGTGGACTTCTTCCGTCATAGTCAGTGACACATTAATCATTTGGTTGGTTACCGTGCACGCTAGCCATACCATGCCACTACTTGTTAAAGTTCCTCATACTTGATAGTTGATAACTAGTGTTCCCAACCCATTGTCCCCCCCCCCCCCCTGGCCATTTGCAGCTTGTGTGATGAGTTTTCAACGTTGACCACACACCGTGAAATTTTTCGATCATGGTTAGTGACATGTTCCTAGTTTGCTTTGTCACTGTACGTTGTTACCACTCCGTGTCACTACATAAAAAAGGAATTTGTGCTTTCTAGTTAGTAGTTGGTGTTCCCAAACCATTGTTATCCCACTATGACTATCCGTGACTCGTGTTGTGAATTGTTAACGCTGACCACATGAAGTGAAATTCGGTGGTCATGGACTGTGACATATGCATACTTTGGTTGGTCACTGTGCATAGTAGCCACGCTGTGCCACTACATATTGAAGGTATTTGTACTTTCTAGTGCATAAACAGTATTCACAAACCGTTATCTTCCACCCTGACCATTTGTAACTCGTGTTATGAGTTGTCAAAGTTTACCACACTCAGTGACATTATTTGGTCATGGTCAGTGACATATGCCTACTTTGGTTGCTCATCGTGCATGGTATCCACACGGTGCCACAACTTATTGAAGGTCCTTGTGCTTGCTAGTTGATACCTGGTGTTCCCAAACCATTGTCTTCCCCTCTGACCATTTGTGACTCTTGTTATGAGTTGTCAACGTTGACCACCCACAGCGGGTTTCTTTGGTCAAAGGCAGTACCCATGCCTACTTTGGTCGGTCATTGTGCATGGTAGCCACACCGTGCTTATACTCATTGAAGGTCAATGTACTTAATAGTTGAGAACTGATATTCCTAGACCATTTTCCCCCTTCTGACCGTTTGTGACATGTGTTATGGTTGGTGAACGTTGACTACCGATGTTGAAATTCTCTGGTCATGGTCAGTGACATGCCTAGTTTGGTTGTTTGGTATGCATAGTAGCCACAACGTGCCACTACGTATTGAAGTTCTTTGTCCATTCTAGTCAATACATAGGGTTCCCAAACCATTGTATCTCCCTCTGACCATTTGTGACTCGTGTTATGTGTTGTCAATGTTGACCACGCATAGAGGACGTATTCGGTCATAGTCAGTGACGTATACATCCTTTGGCTGGTCACTATGTACGCTAGCCATACCGTGCCACTGCTTGTTGAAGGTATTTGTACTTGCTAGTTGATAACTAGTGTTCCCAACCCATTGCTCCCCCCTTTGACCATTTGTGACTCGTGTTATGCGTTTTCAACGTTGACCACACACTGTGAAATTCTTTTGGTCATGGTTAGTGGAATATGCCTATATTGGTTTCTCACTGTACATGGTTACCACGCCGTGTCACTATGTATTGAAGGTCTTTGTGCTTTGTAGTTGATAGCTAGTGTTCCCAAACAATTGTTACCCCCTCTGAATATCTGTGACTCGTGTTGTGAGTTGTCAACATTGACCACGTGAAGTAAAGTTCTTTGGTCATGGTCAGTGACATATGCATACTTTGGTTAGTCATTGTGCATTGTAGCCACATTGTGCCACTGCATATTGAAGGTATTTGTACTTTCTAGTTGAAAACTAGTATTTAGAAACCATTATCTTCTACTCTGACCATTTGTGAATCGTGTTATGTGTTGTCAAAGTTTACCACACATGGTAACATTCTTTGGCCATGGTTAGTGACATATGGGTGGTCATCGTGCATGGTATCCACACCCTGCCACAACGTCTTGAAGGTCAATGTGCTTGCTAGTTGATACCTTGTGTTCCCAAACAATTCTTTCCCCCTCTGACTATTTGTGACTTGTATTATGAGTTGCCAACGTTTACCGTACACAGCGGATTTCTCTGGTCAAAGGCAGTACATATGCGTGCTTTGGTCCGTCATCGTGCATGGTAGCCACACCGTGCTACTACGGATTGAAGGTCGTTGTACTTGCTAGCTGAGAACTGATTTTCACGGATCATTGTTCCCCCCCCCCCCGACCGTTTGTGACTCGTGTTATGGTTGGTGAACGTTGACCACCCATATTGAAATTTTGTGGTCATGATCAGTGAAATATGCCTAGTTTGGTTTTTTAATGTGCATATTAGCCACCCCGTGCCACTACGTATTGAAGTTATTTGTCCTTTCTAGTCCATGCATAGGGTTACAAAACCATTGTCTCTCCCTCTGACCATTCGTGACTTGTGTTATGAGTTGTCAATGTTGACCACACATAGTGGACTTCTACCGTCATAGTCAGTGACGTATTCATCCTTTGGTTGGTCACCGTGCACGCTAGCCACATTGTGCCACTACTTGTTGAAGTTCTTCATACTTGCTAGTTGATAACTAGTGTTCTCAACGCATTGTTTCTCCCTTTGACCATTTGTGACTCATGTGATGAGTTTTCAACGTTGACCACACACCTTGAATTCGTTTGTCATGGTTCTTGACATATGCCTGGTTTGGTTTGTCACTTTATGTTGTTACCACGCCGTGTCACTACGTAATAAAGTTATTTGTACTTTCTAGTTAATAGTTGGTGGTCCCAAACCATTCTTACCCAACTCTGACTATCAGTGACTCCTGTTGTGAGTTGTCAACGCTGACCACATGAAGTGAAATTCGTTGGTTGTGGTCAGTGACGTATGCATACTTGGGTTGGTCACTCTGCATGGTAGCCACGCTGTGCCACTTAATATTGAAGGTATTTGTACGTGCTAGTCAATAACGAGTATTCAAAAAATCTATCTTCCACCCTGACCATTTGTGACTCCTGTTATGAGGTGTCAAAGGTTACCACACGTAGTGAAAAGTTTTGGTCATGGTCAGTGACATATGCCTACTTTGGTTGGTCATCGTGCATGGTATCCACACCATGCCACAATGTATTGAAGGTCCGTGTGCCTCCTAGTTGATACCTTGTGTTCCCAAACCATTGTCTTCCCCTCTGACCATTTGTGACTCCTATTATGAGTTGTCAACACTGACCACACACAGCGGATTTCTTTGGTCAAAGGTAGTACATATGCCTACTTTGGTCGGTCATTGTGCATGGTAGCCACACCGTGCTTATACTGATTGAAGGTCGCTGTACTTGCTAGTTGAGAAATGATGTTAAAAGACCACTGTTTCCCCCTCTGACCGCTTGTGACTCCTGTTATGGTTGGTGAATGCTGACCAACGATATTGAAATTCTTTCATCATGGCTGGTGACATATGCCTAGTTTGGTTGTTTGGTGTGCATAGTAGCCACACCGTGCCACTACGTATTGAAGATATTTGTCGTTTCTAGTCGATACGTAGGGTTCCCAAACCATAGTCTCTCCCTCTGACCATGTGTGACTCGTGGTATGAGTTGTCAATGTTGACCATACACAGTGGACTTCTTTGGTCATACTCAGTTACGTGTGTATCCTTTGGTTGGTCACTGTGCACGCTAGCCACACCGTGCCACTACTTGTTGAAAATCTTTATACTTGCTATTTGATAACTAGTTTTCCCAACCCATGGTTTTCCCCACTGACCATTTGTGACTCGTGTTATGAGTTTTCAACGTTAACCACACACTGTGAAATCCGTTTGGTCATGTGTCGTGACATATGCCGACTTTGGGTTGTCACTGTACATGATTACCACACCGCGTCACCGCGTATCAAAGGTCTCTGTGCTTTGTAGTTGATAGCTAGTGTTCCCAAATAATTGGTACACCCTCTGCATATATGTGACTCTTATTGTGAGTTGTCAACATTGACCACACGAAGTGAAATTCTTTGGTCATGGCCAGTGACATGTGCATACTTTGGTTGGTCAATGTGCATTGAATCCACACTGTGCCACTACATATTAAAGGTATTTGTACTTGCTCGTCAATAACTAGCATTTAGAAACCATTATCTTCTACTCTGACCATTTGTGACTTGTGTTATGAGTTGTCAAAGTTTACCACACATGGTGACATTCTTTGGTCATGGTCCGTGACATATGGTTGGTCATTGTGCATGGTATCCACACCGTGCCACAACATACTGAAGGTCATTGTACTTGCTAGTTGATACCTGGTGTTCACAAACAATCGTTTCCCCCTCTGACTATTTGTGACTCGTATTATGAGTTGCCAACGTTGACCATACACAGCGGATTTCTTTGGTCAAAGGCAGTACATATGCCTACTTTGGTTGGTCATTGTGCATGGTATCCACACCGTGCTACTACTGACTGAAGGTCGTTGTACTTGCTAATTGATAACTGAATTTTCCGAACCATTGTTTCCCCCTCCGACCGTTTGTGACTCGAGTGATGGTTGGTGACGTTGACCACGCGTATTGAAAATCTTTGGTCATCGTCAGTGACATATGCCTAGTTTGGTTGTTTGATGTGCATAGTAGCCACACTGTGCAACTACGTATTGAAGTTATTTGTCCTTTCTAGTCCATGAATAGGGTTACCAAACCATTGACTCTCCCTCTCACCATCGTGACATGTGTTATGAGTTCTCAATGTTGACCACACATAGTGGACTTCTTCCGTTATACTCAGTGACAGATTCATCCTTTGGTTGGTCACTGTGCACGCTAGCCACACCGTGCCACTACTTGTTGAAGTTCTTCGTACTTGCTAGTTGATAACTAGTGTTCCCAACCCATTGTTTCCCCCTCTGACCATTTGTGACTCGTGTGATGAGTTTCTAACGTTGACCACACACCGTGAAATTCGTTGGTCATGGTTAGTGACATATGCCTAGTTTGGTTTGTCACTGTACGTGGTTACCACGCCGTGTCACTATGTCATAAAGGTCTTTGTGCTTTCTAGTTGATAGTTGGTGTTCCCAAACAATTGTTACCTCACCATGACTATCATTGACTCGTGTTGTGATTTGTCACCGCTGAGCACATGAAGTGAAATTCGTTGGTCCTGGTCTGTGACATGTTTATACTTTGGTTGGTCACTGTGCACGTTAGCCACGCTGTGCCGCTACATATTGAAGGTATTTGTACTTGCTAGTGGATAACTAGTATTCACAAACCATTATCTTCCACCCTGACCATTTTTGACTCGTGTTATGAGTTGTCAAAGTTAACCACACTTAGTGACATTATTTGGTCATGGTCAGTGACATATGCCTACTTTGGTTGGTCATCGTGCATGGTATCCATGCCGTTCCAGAACAAATTGAAGGTCGTTCTGCTTGCTAGTTGATACGTGGTGTTCCCAAACCATAGTCTTCACCTCTGACCATTTGTGACTCCTATTATGAGTTGTCAACGTTGACCACACACAGCGGGTTACTTTGGTCGAAGGCAGTGCATATGCCTACTTTCGTCAATCATTGTGCATGGTAGCCTCACCGTGCTTATACTGACTGAAGGTCACTGTACTTTCTAGTTGAGAACTGATATTCCAAGACCATTGTTTCCCCGTCTGACCATTTGTGACATGTGTTATGGTTGGTGAACGTTGACCACCCATATTGAAATTCTGTGGTCATGGTCAGTGACATGCCTAGTTTGGTTTCTTGGTGTGCATAGTAGCCACACTCTGCCACTACGTATTGAAGTTCTTCATCCTTTCCAGTCGATACATAGGGTTCCCAAACCATTGTGTCTCCCTCTGATCATCTGTCACTCGTGTTATGAGTTGTCAATGTTGACCACACATGATGGACTTCTTCAGTCATAGTCAGTGACGTTTGCATCTGTTTGTTAGTCACTGTGTACGCTAGCCATACCGTGCCCCTGCTTGTTGAAGGTCTTTGTACTTGCTAGTTGGTAACTAGTGTTCCTAACCCATTGATTCCCCCTTTGACCATTTGTGACTCGTGTTATGCGTTTTCAACGTTGACCACACACTGTGAAATTCTTTTGGTCATGGTTAGTGAAATATGCCTACTTTGGTTTGTCACTGTACATGGTTATCACGCCGTGTCACTATGTATCGAAGGTCTCTATGCTTTGTAGTTGATAGCTAGTATTCCCAAACAAGTGTTACCCCCTCTGAATACCTGTGACTTGTTTTGTGAGCTGTCAACATTGACCACATGAAGTGAAGTTATTTGGTCATGGTCAGTGACATATGCATACTTTGGTTGGTCATTATGCATTGTAGCCACACTATGCCACTGCATATTGAAGGTATTTGTACTTGCTAGTCGATAACTAGTGTTTAGAAACCATTATCTTCTACTCTGAGCATTTGACTCGTGTTATGAGTTGTCAAATTTAACCACATGCTGACATTCCCTGGTCATGGTCAGTGACATATGGTTGGTCATCGTGCATGGTATCCACACCATGCCACAACACATGGAAGGTCTTTGTCCTTGCTAGTTGATACCTGGTGTTCCCAAACAACTGTCTCCCCCTCTGACTATTTGCAACTCGTGTTATGAGTTGTCAAATTTAACCACATGCTGACATTCCCTGGTCATGGTCAGTGACATATGCATACTTTGGTTGGTCATTATGCATTGTAGCCACACTATGCCACTGCATATTGAAGGTATTTGTACTTGCTAGTCGATAACTAGTGTTTAGAATCCATTATCTTCTACTCTGAGCATTTGACTCGTGTTATGAGTTGTCAAATTTAACCACATGCTGACATTCCCTGGTCATGGTCAGTGACATATGGTTGGTCATCGTGCATGGTATCCACACCATGCCACAACACATGGAAGGTCTTTGTCCTTGCTAGTTGATACCTGGTGTTCCCAAACAACTGTCTCCCCCTCTGACTATTTGCAACTCGTGTTATGAGTTGCCAACGTTGACTATTCACAACGGATTTTTTTGGTAAAAGGCAGTACATGTGCCTACTTTGGTTGCTCATTGTGCATGGTAGCCTCACCGTGCTACTACTGGCTGAAGGTTGTTGTTTTTGCTAGTTGGTATCTAGTATTCCCAAACCATTGTTTCGTCCACTGACCGTTTGTGACCCATATTATGGGTTGTCAACGTTGTCCACACAGTAAAATCATTTGGTCATGGTAAGTGGCCCATGCCTAATCAGGTTGCTCATTGTGCATGGTAGCTACACCGTTCCACTACTTGTTGAAAGTCTTTGTACTTGATAGTCAATAAACAGCAAAGGGTTTCTCCCTTTGACACCAGGTCAGTTTTTGTTGATTTGCTACGCGTTGGT
This sequence comes from Penium margaritaceum, assembly GCA_023375785.1. Classification (NCBI taxonomy): domain Eukaryota; kingdom Viridiplantae; phylum Streptophyta; class Zygnematophyceae; order Desmidiales; family Peniaceae; genus Penium; species Penium margaritaceum. The sequence goes on along the minus strand of SZWC01000327.1, from coordinate 187,477 downwards.
GCCTTCAATGGAATACTCCCTCCCACCCCCCTAGAGGGATGATCCGTGGACGACCTGGAGGACAGATTTGCGACCGCATGATGACATTCCCCCCCCCCCCCCCCCGCCACGGCTTCGGCTCTAATGTAGAGTTGAGGTATCACAACACAGCCTGTCAGGCGGAAATTCATTGCACCTCCACTAGATTGAAGGTGGATCCGCGGAAGAAAGTCGCCGCGACCCAATAGTTCGCAGAAAGTTGGGGCCGCGACCACAGATCTGTGGAGAAAGATGAAGCGGATGACAGGGAGCATCAGAGAATGCGCAAGCCATGCTGGCTCCCACAACAAGATTGCGGTAGAGCGTAGGGTGGCGCGGAATCCAACAGCGGTGAAGGAAAAGAGGTGGGGAAAGTTGCCGCCAGGATGCAAAATCAACGGTGACCTTCCTATGTCTATTTGAAGCGATTATCGCGGAGGAGGCAAGAAGGGGCGGGATAGACAGGGTGAGAATCCGCGGTGAAAAGAGAACATGTACCAAGCCGCGGAGAGGGGGGGGTGAAGCAGGAGCGTCAGACGTGCAAGACACACGCTAGCAAAACCGGATGTCAGGAAGAGGGCGGTAGGAGCTCGGCCAATGAGAGCCCAGGTTGGGCAGCGGCAATCAAGGAGGAGGACCGGGAGGATGCACCGCGCAAAGACGAGGATTCAAGGAAGAACACAAGACCGCGCGCACCCAAGCCGCGGAGCAAAGGAAGAAGCAGTAGTAGAGCAGGGAAATGTAGAAGTAGTGTGGTGTGTGTTTTCAAGGACGAGATCCGCAGTGCACGTGACGCACTGTGTGGAGTCCGAGGTAGAGGAAAGAGCGTGGTATGAGGAGACTTAGAGAGCTTTATTTGGTGAATATAAAGAAGTGATGTAGCAGAGGAACTAGTGTGACGAAGTGAAGCAACCTTAATCTAATAATGTGCCATCTGACTTAATACGAGCCTGATTCTCAGTTGTGAAACCGAAGTCCTGACTTGTTCAGAACCAGATTCCTACCTCATGTCTCATTGATCCGCGTAGTCGTCAATCAGGTCCACACTTTCACTCTCGCTTCCTTTCTGAGATTCACAGCTGCCCAAGGAGCCCAAATAGTGCTCTCTGCGGATGTAATCCGCGGAGGACAACTTCTTCCCCTCCGAGTGTGTGCATGTTGTACTGCTTGCTCCACTTCCAATCTTTGGTCTACCAAGGATTCCGCTACGTACGGTCACCACCAGGGAACGCAAGTAGGGTGAAGGGTTCTGCCGACGACGCCGCGGCCTTGCGCACGGCCGCGAAACGGGGTTCCATGGGCAGAGGAGTCAGATGCGACCAGGTGGCAGACTCTCGTGCCAGCAAGGAGTGAGCCGCAGAGCATCACCCACACGCGGGGTCCTCGTGGTGTGAAGCATCCATGGAAGGCCAGGGGAGGCAGCGGAGGAGCAGCGGACAAGTGTTGCCCAGAGCCGCAGAATGGCAGAGTCACGGAATAGACTAGGCGCGGAATCAGAGAGCGTGCGAGGAGAGCAGGGCGCGGCAAAACTGGGGGTATCAGTGTCATGGTGCGGTGAGCGTGGATAGTTCTTTGCTCTTTGCCAGCAGAACTGCACGAGCCTTCAGATCGAGTCATACATGTCGGCGGCCAGCTTCATGCATCAGGACACGCGGAGGCGGCACCAGCAGCATCCACAGCAAACTTCCGTTCGCCACTTCTTGCCGCGGCGTGTGGTCACAGAGGCGGACAGTAGAGACACCTTGCCCACGCCCTCTCGCATGCCCGTCAGTTCGTCGCCGGGCGCAGATCCACTGGTACAGCACCAAAGAGTCACCGAGTGGCTGGAACAGCTACACTGGTGGCGTTTCATGGACACACTGCAGGACCACGTGGAGGTGGAAAGCGTACACACTCAAGACATGCGCAGAACCCACCAGCTCCAGGCCAACGACTATATGGAGCAAAGGTGGTTTTCCAGTGTGCCACCACCAGCAGACAGACTCTCCGGGACCAGGAGGCCCGTGGCGTACCAAGGACCAGTCTACTAGTGGCACGGTGGAAGATAGCCACCACGGGCAGAAGAGGAGGACTACCCGTCCTCCGACCCCTATCAGGGTTGGAAATCCCCCCCCCCCTCCGGCCCCATCTGTCTTTAGGGTGCCAACCATGGAGGCTGCTCACCGCCACCAACCGCAGTTGGGATACATGCCAACGGAACACTCACCTTCAACAAAAGGAAAAATAGGGGTGAGACAACCGCCGCAGGGAGTATCCTCCGACCAGATAGGCATGCCGCCTGCCATGCCAGAGACGGAGCAGCAGCCCTACCCACCCACAGTAGAGTAAGCAGCAGTGGATCAGACAGCTGGCACTGGGCTGCTCATCGTGAGGGAAGAAGTACCCCTCCAGGTGAATCCGCGGTCGACTGCTGTGGACATCCCAGTGACACCAAACAGGAGGGCTACGGCGAGTCAGAACCCACCATTCGCGGGATGGCAAGGGACACCACGGTGGGAACAGAGAGGGAGGATGGTGCATCAACCCCTTCAAGCTCCGCAGCCACTACGCGCAACAGAGCAGCCACTCACAAGACTCCAGCCTCAGCCCAACCCACGATTGCATGGGACTCTGCCGCAAGCGGGACCTGTAACAACCCTCTCTACCACAGCCCCGTCGGGGTGGATGATGATGGGCACATGGACCACGCCCTCCGTGGCGGGAGTAATACCGTAGGCCCCTGTGTAGCAGACACCGTCACAACAACCCCCAATCCCCATGGCAGCGCAACTGATGCCCGTGAAGGTTGGACACCCGATCTATCATCAGCAGCCGATGGGTACCGCGCCTGCTAGAATTGCGGTCCATGCACCACCACCTACCAGCCAGGTACAGACGACTGTCCCCCACCCCGCCTATCCTGCGCTCCTGCCGCATTCAGGGACCACAGTAGCCCTTGTAGTACCTACTATCACCCCGCTCTACCACTCTGCAGTGTCACACCCTCTACCGTAGGGCTATTGGCTGCCAGGACCCACGGCCCCTACCGCACCGAGCACACAGACACCGCCCCTTGGGACTACCTTCTACTCCGCATCCTACGCGACGCGGGGTACCCCTGTGACTCACTACTATACCCTTCTCGCGGCAGCTCGAATGAGTGGCCTCACACCATCACCCGAGGGGCAGCCACAAACTAGCCACGTGGACTATTTGGCGGCCGCGACTTTGTATCCACTTCCCGCGGTGACATCCATGGCTAACCGGAACACTGTGCCCGAGCTACAGTACATACGCGCACAATCAGCTAACATTTTACGGCTGGACATCTTCAAGGGAACCCCAGAGGAGGACCCGTGGACATGGTTGAAGCAGATCACTATACATGTAAGCATAGGGCGGATCCCACCAGATCTTTGTCTAGCCACTGTGGAGCTCCATCTGTAGGGCGCTGAAGAGGACTAGTGCAATGCGCGAGTGCCGTTCAACTCCTTCAAGGACTTTGGCAATGCGCCGATTGAGCGTTTCAAGCGGCTGACCAAGGAAGAAGCACTCCGCAAGATTGAAAAGGAAGTCATGCGGAAGGACACGGACATCCGCATGTTTTGGGATCAATTCCTCACTTGGGCATCAGTCGCAAAGAGCCCTCAAGGAGAAGGATTGCCGCTGTGGGTCCTACTGCAGAATCTCATCCGCGCACTCCCCGATTAGATCACCAGTATGATGATCTTTGAGCGCTACTAGTCACTGCAGGATGCGGTGCAGGACGCCACGGCCATCTCTACACGGCAGCGGTCTACGTGACAGTATCAAGGTGGAGATTTGCTCACTCTAGCACCAGCAACACAGGCCTCCCAACCTAAGCCAAAGGCATGTTACACCTGTTAAAGCCTAGAGCACATTGCTCGGGACTGCCCGTGCAAGCAACAGGGTGCTCCACGCACCGACCCCATGCAACAGGACCCCATGGTGTAGCAGTGGCAGCGGTATTATAATCAACCATGGCAAGACCAGCAGCATCAGCAGCAGATGCGAGCTGGACGGCAGGCACCGGATCATCAACCCCAGGTTCTCTTGGGTGGGCAAGGTATTCTCCCCAACCCACAGGCATCCGCAAACCTTGTAAGCAGAGCCCGCAACGTCAAGCTTGGGCTGCCGATAGCAGACGACAAGACCACAAAATTGCCTCCCACTACGGCAGGGACGACTCTCATCGCACGAGCCCAAGAATTAGGCTTGCGCGGATGAGATGTACAGGTGGCAGCCAGAGTGCAGGAGGACCTGAGGCGCAAGGCAGTGGCCGCAGAGGAGCAATTCTAGGAGGCAGTTGTCAATTGCACTGTCGTGCCGGAGAAACAACGACAGACAAAACCACCACTCGTAGTGGAGAAGCAACCTGCCCAATCTTCGCAGACACCCACCATAGCTCCAGCAATCGCGGAGAGAAGCACTGCTCCCGTCCAACGCCTATTTACCACCCCCATTGCGGAAGTCAACTTTTTTTCGTTCCTCTGCATTCATCCAGAGATTACATCGCGACTGAAGGATGAGTTTGCCAGGGCTAATCAACGCCTCCAAGCTGTGAGCATCTCCCTCAACTATATCACGT
>SZWC01000327.1:154560-181867 GCA_023375785.1 Penium margaritaceum | reverse complement strand
TCCCGTCCAACGCCTATTTACCACCCCCATTGCGGAAGTCAACTTTTTTTCGTTCCTCTGCATTCATCCAGAGATTACATCGCGACTGAAGGATGAGTTTGCCAGGGCTAATCAACGCCTCCAAGCTGTGAGCATCTCCCTCAACTATATCACGTCTACATCCGGTACACAGAACAACCGCTGTGCGGTGCCCGAAACTTCATTGGCATTGAGCCTCACGGAATGAGAATGGGGATGGGCACTATAGCCCTTGGAACCACCACGACGGGATGACAACCACTACGAGGTCGCCTGCTGTATGGTTTGGATCTGTGGAAGGAAGTTCCTGGCCATCATCAACACAGGGGCCACTCACACCACTGTGGCATTTTGCGTCTCTCTGGTGGTCGGATGGGCAGACCGCATCCTGCCCACGTGCCGCCTTTTCACCAACTCGGCGGGCGGAATGGACTATGGAGATGGGGAATTTCACGGCCTCCCTTTGCAGGTGGGATCCCTCCATGAACCGTTGAATATCCAAGTCACGCGAGCCAGAACGTATGATGTGCTCCTGGGCATGGATTACTTGGTGCCGCGGCAGGCCAACCTTCTCTTCTCCCTTGGAATTATGCAACTCAGCTCTTCATTTGGGAAGGAAGCGTTTTGCCCCATCACTATCGGCGACAGGGTAGCGGTAACTGTAACTAGCCACGAATCCTTCTCCCTCCTGGATGCTGCGGCAGAGGACTATCAGGCCCATGCAAGCAGGTTGCCACCTGTCACAGCAGATTTGCCTGCCGTGGAATAGGTCACAGCAGGTGAATGACAGGAACTCGCGGAGGAGTCAAACGAGCCCGGAGTACATACCAACCTCCGGGGGCTGTGGCATAGGGGACAACGAGTCCTATGGGATGGACACCAACTCGAGGAGGACGAGGAGTCCTACCGACTCTGTGAAACAAAACCATCACCACCACCGCGATGGGATCACATGCTCCACTCGCGACTTTCTCCCACACAAAAGCATGATTTCTGCAACCTGCTGGACGCATTTGCGGACATCTTCGCTGGGTCCACGGTTGATATGAGGGCCGTGGAAGCCTTCGACGTCATCTCCACGGGGGACTCCACGCCCACAAAACAGAAGGTGCGGCGCATCCTCCCTGATCAGGATAAGATTCTCATAGAGGAGCTCGCGGAGCTCAAGGCACAAAGGGTGATCGTCCCAATTGTCAGCCCCTGGCGTGCAAACTTGGTCATCGTGGATAAACCGGACGGGTCCAAGCGAGTTTGCCTTGACTTCCGTGACCTTAACCATGTAACCGAGGAGGATGCGTACCCCATGCCACTGATCGTTGACATGCAAGAGCGTCAGCAGGGTCGCGGATGGTTCGCAAAGCTCGACGTAAAGGATGCCTTCCATGCTGTCCCCATGCACCCGGACTCCATCGCTCAGACCGCGTTTGCGACACCAGAGGGACTATACGCATTCATGCGCATGCCCTTTGGACTCCGCAATGCCAGCGCGACATTTCAGCAGGTCATGGACTCCACCTCCCGCGGCATCCCCAATGTCAGTTGTTACATTGACGACATCATGGTTGCGGCCCACACCTTCGAGGAACTGTTCTCCTCCCTGGCTACTGTCTTTGCTACCCTCTGCAGGGCTAACCTCAAGCTCAAGGCAGCCAAGTGCTCTATCGGAGCTGCGGAAATGGAGTTCCTTGGCTTTATGATGAGTGCGGATGGCATCAAGACCGATCCAGAGAAGATCGTGCAGTGCACGACTGGCGTCAGCCCACTTCCGCGGGGCAAATCAAGATCTTCCTGGGCTTTGTCTCCTTCTACAAGAAGTTTGTTCGTGACCACGCACGTATCATCAAGCTACTCCAGGAGTTGACGCATCAGGATGTGTCGTTTGAATGGACATCAGAATGCGCGGATCCCTGGACGGAAATCAAGCACCGCCTGGTTCCCGCACCCATGCTTGAGTTCCCCGACTTCAACCTCTCATTTTCCATCACCACTGATTGGTCGCGGGACGGGCTAGGCGCAATCCTATCCCAGACAGTGCAGGATCCCACCCAGAAGGTGATTGCCTACGCAAGTCGTGCTCTCACAGAAGAAGAGTGCAAGTATCCGCCTGTGAAGGGCGAGTGCTTGGCTATCCTTTGGGTACTCCAATACTTCTGCGACTATACAACAAATGGCAAGCCATTCACGGTTTTCACGAACCATCAGGCCCTCCAATGATTCCTCACCCCTCAAAACCATGAGGGCATCCTAGCCAAGTGGGCACTCCTCCTGCAGGGCTACAATACGAAGATCAAGTACCAGCCTGCGGTTGCCAACCGCAACGCGGATGCCCTGAGCCGACTTCCGCATCCTGACTGGCCAGAATCTGACCAGGCACCTCCGGACGCTGCGGAGCATATCCCTAATGTCGGGGCACGGCCTCCAGCCACTGAAGAACAATGGGAGGGAGTGGCACAAGAATTTGATAAGGATAAACAGGAGGTTACCTTGCAACTCTTGGATGAACTCGACCCAACCGCGGGGTTGGCACTCGTAGAGACCCTACCAGCCCTCTCCATGTCTGGCCTACAGCTTGCTCACAGGTACAACCCCACTATCTACGGTTGGACGCTGGGGGAGATTGCACCCCATCTTCTCCCACGACATGCGCCCCCGCGAACCTTGCGACCGTCCGCTGCTACACCACCGACCTGCTCCACAAGCAACCTGCAGTCTCATGTTCCCGCCACACCACTCCTCGACAACCGCCATCCCCTCACTCTGGTAGATTTCCTTCTTCACTCCCCTGAGTCTGCAGAAAGTCTCCGCGTCCTCTTTACCACTCACAATCCATCCCTTTCACCTCTTGGCGTCCGCCTCTCATGCACGCGAGACAGCATGACCGGCATCCACTTGCTATCACGATGCATCCTCCTCACTCACTCTAGTGCGCGTGATGCCGCCGCACGTGCCTCACGCACCTGGTCACCCGCGGCCCTCACCCCCGGACCGCCCGCACCCTCTGAGGTCCACGTGGCGTGGTGTTACGTGTGGATATGCGGATGCAATCTTGTGGCCATTGTGGACATCGGTGCCACACACACCACGATCGTGCTCCGGATGGTCCGCTCGCTCCACATGCAGCACCTCATCCAGCCCACTTGACTTTGCTTCTCTATCGCCACCGGGGACATCAACGTGCCGCTCGGACAGATCGCGGGCCTTCCCATGTAGGTGGTAAATGTACATGCGGCGCACATTGTTCAGGTTTGCGACGTCCACACGTATGACATCCTACTCGCGGCGGACTGGCTTGCGCCGCGCCAAGCGGATTCATTGATCGGCACAGGCATCCGCAGTCTCATTTCGAGTTCCGGCATTCGATCGTTCACTCCACTCTTCACTTTGCATCGACCATCTCCCCGTCCATTCCTCTCCACCTTCGACTCAGCTCTCACCGGCACTCGACACACTCGACGGATCACGCGCAGCTGGTGTCTTGCCCGCGGGACACTCAACATGGCACGCAACCAAGGCACAGGATCCGTGCCTTCCTCGCGGGGGGGGGGGGGGGGGGGGGAGGTGGATCCTCCCAACGACAGCTACGTCGCCTTGCTCTAAACATAGGCGCGGGACACTGCCCAGCACGGACACCAACACCACCAACAGGGACAACGGCCCTACCGCGGCCGGGTCCTACGACAAGAACTCCACCGGTAAGGACACCAGCACCACATATGGCTGTAACAGGCATGTCTTGGCCTTGCCCTGTGACAAGAACACCTCCAACACCAGTGACGGCCACCCAGCAGCGGCCGCGGCCTCACCACGGCCTAGCCCCGCCGTAGGGACGACCCTGATACGAACCACAACACCGGCAGCGGCAATCCCATCTCGGTCCAGCCCTGCGGAAGGAACACCAGCACAAGCAACGCCGCCTGCGTGGAAGGCGCCAGGCTCATCGCGACAGAGCCCGGCCACTAACACACCACCAAAGCGGATCCTCAGGCGCATGGACCCCACGACAGGAGCAATGCAAGCAGCAGCAAGAACAACCGCTACACCGACACCAAGCCCGTAAGACGGAGCCCGAGCACTGATTGCCCGAGTCCCCTCCCCGGCTACAATGGTGCTCTCTCACTCGTCGCTGACCTCACGCGGTAGGCCAATTTGGCAACCCGCACGTCCCCTGCTGGGCACAAGAACGATGATGGAAGGCGCAAGAACGCACCTCGAAGAAAGCTCGGGGGACAGCGGGGAGCAACACAAGGAAGCCTTACCACGTGAAGCAGTGAGCAGCGTCATGCTGCAACTGCTGACGGAGATTCCAAAAGTGATCCGCGCAGAATTCGCGGATTCACTGTTCGGCAAAATGTGGCAGGTCGTGCTAAAGGGAGGAGCAACGGCGGCGCTAGCCCTCGGATTGCACGAAAGGCAGGTGCTACTGCTGGAAACAGCAGGCGTAGAGCGCCTCATTTTGGCATTGTGGGACAGCCTGAGCATCAAACCACGGATGGCCAGTGACATGACAGGCGTTGCGGAACTATTGGACACCAAGCGGGCGGATCTATCACTGGAGGCTGCTCGAGTATGGTGGAAGAGGGTGCAGAGGGACCAGCGGAGCAGTCCGGAGAGACGTTACGTGCATCTGCTCCAAGAGATGGCAAGAGCCCTCATTCTGTATCACGTGAACGACCAGACACCCGGATCGGCGGAGGCACCATGACGAAGATTCGCGGCGGATGAGTGGAGGTGTCGATACCTGCTCAGCCTCGCCTACGCCAAGTGGAGTATTCAGTACCGTAAGAGGAGAGATAGTGGCTTGCTGACACTCAGGTACCTGAGGGATGCTAGATGGTGGCCATGGAAAAGTGTTGGACGCTGACGCTCCAGAATGTGATACGCACGAGGGTGGCGACAGCGGTTGCGGAAGGACAGTGGACCGCGATACGAGAAAAGAGACTACGTCTCAAGTAAGAGGAGGTGCGACACTAGGCCAAAGAGGCGGCAGAGATATGCCAAGAAGATAAGAGCAGGAGGGACGCGGAGGTGGAAGAGGCCCGTGAATACACCCAATCCACCCCTCAGTTGCAACAGATGCAAGAACGCCTGCGGAAAGTGTGGGAAGCAGAGGCAGCCAAAGCAGATCGGGCGGCTGCAGAGTCCGCGGCGACAGAGGCCCGATTGGCCAAGGAGCGGGAAGCGGTGGCTAAGGCAGATACGGAAGCTACGGAACAGCTTATAAGGAAAATCATGGGGGAAGCAGAAGCAGTGGCAGCAGCAGTAGAAGTAGAGTTGGCAGCAGCAGCGGCAACAGAGGTAATGGCAAAAGCAAAAGAGGTAGCAGTAGCGGCAGCGGAGGCAACGGCAGCAACAACAGAAGAGTCAGCAGCAGCAGCAGCAGTAGTGACAGAGGCAAAGGTAGCAGCGGCAGCAGCCACGGAGGCACAGGTAGCAACAAGGACACAAGCAGCCGCGGAGGCGGCCGGAGTAGCACAACAGCGGAGACAGTAAGGGAAACAACAATAGCCAGAGCAGCGGCAAGGCAGGTAGTAGCAGAAGAAGAAGAGCAGATGGGCAAGAGGTACAAGGCTGGTGCCAAGCGCCACCGCTCGGAGCCATCCACTGGCTCCCTCCGACGGAAGGCACAACTCTAGGCCCGAGCGGCAGCAGTGGTGCGAAAGGCAGCAAAAACGCTAAGCCAGACCAAAGCAGCTGCGCCGAGAGCAGACACCGGCCAAAGCAAAGAGCTAGAGCAGAGTTTCCCGGAGGAGACCACTCCTGCCCCGAAAGGAAAACGGAAGGCAGAAGAGGCAGCGTCCGCGGAGCCACGAAGGGAGAAACAGCCTCGTACACATGAAGGCTATAGCCCCAGCGTTACTCCGGAGTAGTTAGCGTAAGCCCAGCGGGAGGCCGCGCAAGCAGTAGAGCTCCTGATGGCAGTCTTGTACAAGGTCGAGATGCTAGCGGAAATGGTGCCGGCCTCACTGCGGCCTGTCTTGGGAGAAACCGCTACAGCAGCCGTCCGCAAAGGGACAAAAAGGAGGGGACGCATGGAGAAAAAGGCGGCGGTGGTGGTGGTCTCCGAGATGAGTGAATCATCAGGAGGTTTAGAAGAGGAGCAGCCCATCACACGCAGCTAGGGACTACTACGGGCTCCCGAAGTGGCCCCGCAGAGAAGAGAGGAAGTGATTAAGGTGCACGACGTTGGTGGACGCGGCAGACGACCAAGCGGCCCCGCTGAGACAAGGTTGCCAGTGGGATGAAGGGGAGCTTCGAGCGGTTGGCATCCTTTGGCTATTTCCTGCACCTGATTCCTCGGATATGGAGCTGCCGATCTATGACGAGGACAACCGCAGAACGTTTGAGGTGATGAAAGCAGAACAGGATGGAAGGCGAGCGCGCGGACTACCTGCAGGAATGCCGGAGACAAAGCAAAAGCTGGGGGAAGCGGGGGCAGAGAAAACGGAGAGGAAGGGGCCCATGGAGACGCAAGACTGGCGGAAATGGCAGACCGCTCACATCCTTCTCCGCGCCAGCAGCAAGGAGCAGTAGAAGACAGAGGCGCAGAAGGTGTACGCGGATCAGGAAACATGACTGGGCGTGGAGTTCGACCGGAGGAAGAAGGATGATGTGGCCCATCTGTGTGAGTAGTATGCATGGGAGGATGGCCGTCTCTGGAGAATAACTTTGCGCGTCTTGTGGGTGCCCCCGCCCGCGTTGTAAAGGGCAGTAGTGGAGGCTTACCACTACCATCACCACATCGGCATGCAGGCGCTGAAGGACCGCCTGATGCCCATCATTCATGTGCCGAATCTGGCGGCCCTCATCAAGGAGGTGGTGCAGCATTGCGTCCCCTGTGAGTGAGCGCGGAAGACCACACCACGGGACCAGCCGCTATTCCAACCCGCCCCCATCGGCGAGCCGCTAGAGAAGATCATCATCGACTTCCACGGCCCCCGCCCGCACCACGACCAAGGGAACCGATACTGGATTGCAACAATGGACCACTTCACGAAATTCCTCTGGGTCCGCGTTGTGCCAAGCAAAAGCTCAGCCACCGCAGCAAGGTTCATCCATGAGGAGATCTTTTCCCGTTTTGGTGGATGTACCGTGGTGCACAGCGACAACGGCACAGAATTCATGGGGGCCTTCAGAGAGGAGCTGGAGGAGTGGGGGGTCCGCCATGAAGACTCCGGGCGGTTCAGGCCAGAATCCCAGGGGCAAGTGGAGCGGGTGCATGAAATACTAAAGCGAGTAGTGGCCACCGTGGAGGGCAGTAGCTGGGCAGAGAAGCTGAAGAAGACGGCGCACTTCATCAACACAACACCCAGCCGTGCAACCTCCTTCTCACCCCACATGCTGCTCTTCGGTCAACCACGGCGGGTGGCGATGGGCATGCCCCAGAAGCCGCTGAGGCTACCACCTGCTCTGGAGGAGCAAGATAAGCTCTCGGAGGAGGAGAAGGACAAGGAGGTTACGGAATTGTTCCGCGAGCGCTGTGAAAGGACAAAAGCCATGCGATCAGAGGCACGGTTGAGGGGTTTTGTCGCTGCCTGGCGCGGATGCGATGCGGCCAACCGACGGCTCAACCATGGACCCATCAAAGAGGGCCACTTAGTGTATCTCCGCCCCTTCCCCAATGCGGGGTGAGAGGCAGGGGAGCCACGGGAGGTGTACCGCGTGGCCAGCATTGAGGCGAGGCAAGTATGGCTGGAAGGACCAGAAGGTTCAGCGACTGCAGTTATCCGGCCACGGAGTTTGTGCTGCTGCCACCAGCATGGCAAGCGCACATTCCCGGGACGGGAGGTTGCATGCCGCCTCTTGGACAGCGGAAGGGCTCGCGGGGATGGAGAGCGGAGGAGGTACTTGACGTATGTGAAGGGCAGGTGTTGCCGCAATAACAGGAATATAGTCAGGAACCTGAGGAGGTTGAGGAGGAAGTATCCGATGTCCGCAAACTGGCCGCGGAGGAGGTGACGAAGGTACAACAGCGAGAGCAGTCACGGCGCGGGCAGTAGCAGGAGCAACAGGAGGAGAGATGACAGGAACAGAGGGAGCAGGACCAGAGGAAGAGGGAGGAGCCTGAAGGTAGGCTCGAGCCAGAGCCCGATCAAACCTCAGTGGGGGTGGCCCAGCAGCAATCCCAGAAAGCACCACCGTGGACTATGGTGCCGATGACTCCCAAGGCGTTGGCCAACTACATGGGCCCGTGCATATGGTGTAGAGAAGATCTCTCTGCTGAGCCACTCCCAAAGGTGGTGTGCCGGGTGTGCAAAAATCCCGCACACCAGCATGCTGGCGGAACCTCCAAAACCTGCATCAGACGAAATCATACCTGCTTGTGGTGCCTAAAGGAAGCCGCTGAGGAGGAGGCCACGAAGAAACAGGATGAGGAAGAAGGAGCGGGACCCGGCACTGGGGGAGCACTACCCCGTGGAAGGTGGGACCCAGAAGAGGAGGAGGGGGAGGAAGAAGAGGAAGAAGAAGTGGGGCCCCCGGAGCGAAGGAAAGGCCCGCACACCATTTGCGGAGCCACGATGAGGCAGTGGCAAGCGGAGGGACGGATTGCGGTAGAAGAAAGAAGGAGGAAGGAGCTGGAGGAGAAGAAATGTGCAAAATGCGGCCAATGGTGGGGAGTGGCGGTGCAAGATTGTGGCGGATTCCTCCGCAAAATGTGCACTAGTTGCCTGGTACCACCTCGTGACGGGCGCGGAGGGCGAAGCGGAGCTCCGATGTGCTGGAGGTGCAGGGAGAAATTGAGAGGCAATGAGGTGTTCGCAACGCACCTCGGTTGAATGAGGAGGAAGAAGAGGAAGAATCGGAGGAAGAGGAGGTACCAGGAGAGGAAGGGCAGCAATCTGCAGCATGTCCCACATGCCTAAAGACGGTGCAGGATGGGGAAAGGTGTGCTGTCGGCACAAGGTCTGCACACCGCGAATGCCTGGTGATGGGCAGCTCTGCCTGGAAGGGCCAATGTCACCAATGTGTGGGCAATGAGCTCCTTGAGATAGACTGCTACCTCAACTTCATCGCGGAGACACGAGAGCCCGCATGCGCTGCCTGCCGGGAAGGGATGGCAGAGTTCGGGGAGGGATGTGGCATGTGCCTGAAGATGTGCCACCAGCGGCCGGCAAGAGGGGGAAGGAAGGAGTGTGGACCTGCCACCGCTGTCTTGCTCAGTCCAGAAAAGAGAACTGGGGGGCAAAAAAATCTGGGCTTTGTTGCTGCGGAAACGGATGCATGGGAATCATCATGGTGACGGCATGCGACTGTGAGCACTGCGGAGGATGAGCCCACTCGCAGTTTGCCACAGAGGTGGGAAGGCATGAGGAGGGGCAAATGGTGTACCGCTGCACCAGCTGCAGGACGTATGAACGCATCCCGCACTGCTCTACCTGGAAAAGGAAACTGGGTGCAGAGGACATCACTGCAGGACTCCGGTGCGAGGGATGCCAGCTGTATGTACATCAAGAGTGCTCCGCGATGTATCAACGTGAGGGCGGAGAGGTGGACACGTACTGCCGTCCTTGCCAACAACGGCAGCGGCTGGGTCCCCAAGGGAAGTTCACACGCCTATTGCGCTAACAAGACTCTAGGACAGAGTCTTGAAAAGGAAGGGGTTGGGGGCATCAGTGTCAGGCAGAAATTCACCGCACCTCTGCTAGATGGAAGGTGGATCTGCGAGAGGAAGTCGCCGCGACCCACAAGTTCGCGGAAAGTTGCGGTCGCGACCACAGATCCGCGGAGAAAGATGAAGGATAGGACGCGGAGTATCGGAGAATGCGCAAGGCATGCTGGCTCCCGTAACAAGATTGCGGTAGAGCCCGGAATGGCGCGGAATCTAGCAGCGGTGAAGGAAAAGAGGTGCGGAAAGTTGCCGCTAGGAAGCAAAATCAACGGTGACCTTCCTACGGCTATTAGAAGCGATTGCCGTGGAGGAGGCAAGAAGGGGCGCGATAGGCAAGGTGAGAATCTGTGATGAAAAGAGAACATGTACCGAGCCACGGAGAGGTGGGGGTGAAGCAGGAGCGTTGGATGTGCAAGACACACGCCAGCAAAACCGGATGTCAGGAAGAGGGCGGCAAGAGCTCGGCCAATGAGAGCCCAGGGTGGGCAGCGGCAATCAAGGAGGAGGACCGGGTGGACGCACCGCGCGAAGACAAAGATTCAAGGAAGAACACAAGACCGCGCGCACCCAGGCCGCGGAGTAAAGGAAGAAGCAGTAGTAGAGTAAGGAAATGTAGGAGTAGTCTGGTGTGTGTGATCAAGGAGGAGACCCGTGGTGCGCGTGACGCACCGTGCGGAGTCCAAGGTAGAGGAAAGAGTGTGGTAGGAGGAGACTTAGAGAGCTAGGTTTGGTTATTATAAAGAAGTGATGTAGGAGAGGAACTAGTGTGACGAAGTGAAGTAACCTTGATCTAATCTTGTGCCATCTGACTTAATACAAGCCTGATTCTCAGTTGTGAAACCGAAGTCCTGACTTGTTCAGAACCAGATTGCTACCTCATGTCTCATTGATCCGCGCAGTCGTCAATCAGGTCCACACTTTCACTCCCGCTTCCTTTCTGAGATTCGCAGCTGCCAAAGGAGCCCGAATAGTGCTCTCCGCGGAAGTAATCCGCGGAGGACAAATTCTTCCCCTCGGAGTGTGTGCATGTTTTACTGCTCGCTCCACTTCCAATCTTGGATGTAACAAGGATTCTGCTAGGTACGGTCACCACCTGGGAACACAAGTAGGGTGAAGGGTGCTGCCGACGACGCTGCGGCCTTGCGCACGGCCACTGAACGGGGTTCCGCAGGCGGAGGAGTCAGAGGCCACCAGTGGCAGACTCTCGTGCCGGCAAGGAGTGAGCCGCGGAGCATCACCCACACGCGGGGTCCTTATGGTGTGAAGCATCTGCCGAAGGCCAAGAGAGGCAGCGGAGGAGCACCGGACAAGTGCTGCCCAGAGTCGCGGAACGGCAGAGTTGCGGAACAGACTAGGTGTAGAATCAGATAGCGTGGGACAAGAGCAGTGCGCGGCAAAATTGGGGGCATCACGGCCGCCCTCCCCTCCCCCTCCCCCCCCCTCCAGGTGGCGAGCCTATTATAGATTTCGTGTATGAGGATACAAACCCTGGACCTACCGCTCCAGAATCTAACTCTATAAGCACAAAGCCAGCTCACATGGTGTTAACATGATGTCCAAATGACATCACAAGGGTTCCTGTGGGTAAAGGGCATAAAATAAGCGGGTGTAAGATTAGAGGGTAGTTTTCAAAAGTATGAATGACAACAAAGTTAGTTTAATCATAACAAAATGACACTGACGGGATTTCAAATATTGCATTTCTGAGCTTGAATTACCTCTCAACCATTGTTTTGATTGACCAGCCGTACGAATGAACATTTACTACACAATGTGAAACTCTTTTTATGATATTCAGTGACACAAGTATACTTTGGTTGGTCATTGTGCATGGTAGCCACACCGTGCCACCACTTATCGACGGTGGTTTTACTTGCTATTCAATATGGAGTATTCACAAACCATTGTTTCTCCCTCTTCCCATTTTTGACTAGTGAATGTTGTGAGCTGTGAATGTTGACCACACACACTAAACTTCTTTGGTCATGAGCAGTGATGTATGCCTACTTGGGTAGGTCATTGCGCACGGTAGCCACACCATGCCAATACATATGACAAAAATTTGTATATGCTAGAAGATAACTTGTGTTTTTGAAACCATGTTTTCCCCTTCTGACCATTTGTGACTCATGTTATGGGTTGTGAACGTTGACCACCCATATTGAAATTCTTTGGTCATAGTTACTGACGTATGCCTAGTGTGGTTTGTTACTGTACGTGGTTACCACGCCGTGTCACTATGTATTGAAGGTCTTTGTGCTTTATAGTTGATAGCTAGTCTTCCCAAACCATTGCTACCCTTACTATGAATGACTCGTGTCGTGAGTTGTCAACGCTGACCACATGAAGTGAAATTTGTTGGTCATGGTCAGTGGCATATGCATACAATGGTTTGTCACTGTGTATGGTAGACACGCTGTGCTACTACATATTGATGGTATTTGTACTTGCTAGTCGATAAGTAGTATTAACAAACCTTTATCTTCCACCCTGGCCATTTGTGACTCGCGTTATGAGTTGTCAAAGTTTACCACACTTAGTGAAGTTATTTGGTCATGGTCAAAGACATGCATACGTTGGTTGGTCATCGTGCATGGTACCCACACCGTGCCACAACGTATTGAAGATCATTCTGCTTGCTAGTTGATACCTGGTGTTCCCAAACCATTGTCTCCCCCTCTCACCATTTGTGACTCCTGTTATGAGTTGTCAACGCTGACCACACACAACGGATTTCTTTGGTCAAAGGTAGTACATATGCCTGCTTTGGTCGGTCATTGTGAATGGTAGCCACACCGAGCTTATATTGATTGAAGGTCGCTGTACTTGCTAGTTGAGAACTAACATTCACATACCATTGTTTCCCCCTCTGACCGTTTGTGACTCGTGTTATGGTTGGTGAATGTTGACCACCCATATTGAAATTCTTTCATCATGGCCGGTGACATATGCCTAGTTTGGTTGTTTGGTGTGCATAGTAGCCACACCGTGCCACTACGTATTGAAGATATTTGTCCTTTCCGGTCAATACATAGGGTTCCCAAACCATTGTCTCTCCCTCTGACCATTTGTGACTCGTGTTATTAGTTATCGATGTTGACCATATATAGTGGACTTCTTCGGTCAAAGTCAGTGACGTGTGCATCCTTTGGTTGGTCACTGTGCACGCTAGCCACACCGTGCCACTACTTGTTGAAAGTATTTCTACTTGCTAGTTGATAACTAGTATTCCCAACCCATGGTTTCCCCCACGGACCATTTGTGACTCGTGTTATGTGTTTTCAACGTTAACCACACACTGTGAAATCCGTTTGGTCATTGTTTGTGACATATGCTTACTTTGGTTTATCACTGAACATGGTTACCATGCCGCGTCGTTACGTATCGAAGGTCTTTGTGCTTTCTTGTTGACAGCTAGTGTTCCCAAACCATTGTTAGCCCTCTCTGACTATCTGTGACTCTTGTTGTGAGTTGTCAGTGTTGACCACATGAAGTGAAATTCGTTGGTCATGGTCAAAGACATATGCATGCTTTGGCTGGTCACTGTGCACTGTAGCCACACTGTGCCACTGCATATTGAAGGTATTTGTACTTGCTAGTCGATAACCAGTATGTAGAAACCATTATCTTCCATTCTGACCATTTGTGACTCGTGTTATGAGTGGTCAAAGTTTACCACACATGCTGACATTCTTTGGTCATGGTCTGTGACATATGGTTTGTCATCGTGCATGGTATCCACACCGTGCCACAACGTACTGAAGGTCATTGTGCTTGCTAGTTGATACCTGGTGTTACCAAACAATTGTTTCCCCCTCTGACTATTTGTTACTCGTATTATGAGTTGACCATAGACAACGGATTTCTTCAGTCATAGTCATGACAAACCAAAGTAGGCATATGTCACAACCATAGACATATGCCTACTTTGGTTTGTCACTATACATGGCTACCACGCCGTGTCACTACGTATCAAAGGTCTCTGTGCTCTGTAGTTGATAGCTAGTGTTCCCAAACAATTGTTACCCAATCTGAATATCTGTGACTTGTGTTGTGAGTTGTCAACATTGACCACATGAAGTGAAACGCTTTGGTCATGGTCAGTGATATATGCACACTTTGGTTGGTCAATGTGCATTGTAGCCACACTGTGCCACTGCATATTGAAGGTTTTTGTACTTGCTAGTCGATAACTAGTATTTAGAAACCATTATCGTCTACTCTGACCATTTGTGACTCGTGTATGAGTTGTCAAAGTTTACCACACATGGTGACATTCTTTGGTCATGGTCAGTGACATATGGCCGGTCATCGTGCATGGTATCCACACCGTGCCATAGCGTACTGAAGGTCATTGTGCTTGCTTGTTGATACCTGGTGTTCCCAAACAATTGTTTAACCCTCTCACTTTTTGTGATTTGTATTATGAGTTGCCAACGTTGACCATACACAACGGATTTCTTTGGTCAAAGGCAGTACATATGCCTACTTTGGTCGGTCATTGTGCACGGTAGCCACACCGTGCTACTACTGACTGAAGGTGGTTTTACTTGCTAGTTGGTATCTGGTATTCCCAAACCAATGTTTCCTCCTCTGACAATTTTTGACCCATATTCTGGGATGTCAACGTTAACAACACATAGTAGAATTATTCGGTCATGGTAAGTGGCCCATGCCTAACATGGTTGGTCATTGTGCATGGTAGCCACACCATTCCACTACTTGTTGAAAGTCTTTGTACTTGCTAGTCAATAAATAGCAAAAGATTTCTCCCTTTGGCACCAGGTCGGTCTTTGTTCATTTGTTACGCATAGGTGCCTTCACTGGAGTTCTCCCTCCCACCCTCCACGAGGGATGTTCCGTGGACGACCTGGAGGACAGATTTGCGACCGCAGTATGATGCCCCCTACCCCCCATGGCTAAGGCTCGAAGGTAGAGTTGAGGTATCACAACACAGCAGCCCCTCCCCCCCAGGTCGCGAGCCTATTCTGTATTGCGCGTGAGAGGACTCAAACCCAGGACCTAGCGCTCCAGAATCTAACTCTATAAGCAGTGAGCAAACTCACATGGTGTTCATATGATGTCCAAATAACATTATAAGGGATCCTATGGGTAAAGGGCATAAAATAAGGGGGTGTGAGATTAGAGGTTAGTTTTCAAGACTATGAATGATACCAATGCTAGTTTAAGCATAAAAAAATGACACAGATGGGATTTCAAACATTGCAACTTCGAGCTTGAATAATATCTCAACTATTGCTCCGATTGACCAGCCATAAGAATGAAGGTTGACTACACACAGTGAAACTCATTTTATGATATTCAGTGACACAAGCATGCTTTGGTTGGCCATTGTGCATGGTAGTCACACATTGCCACCACTTATCAAAGGTCTTTGTACTTCCTAGTCGATACCGAGTATTCCTAGCCCATTGTTTATTCCTTTGCCCACTTTTGACTTGCATCATGAATTGTGAGCGTTGACCATACACACTAAACTTCTTTGGTCATGAGCAGTGACGTATGCCTACTTGGATAGGTCATTGTGCGTGATAGCCACACCGGGTCAATGCATACAAAAAATCTTTGTACTTGCTAAAAGATACATAGTGTTTTGAAACCATGTTTTCCCCCTCTGACCATTCGTGACTCATGTCATGGGTTGTGAACGTTGACCACCCATATTGAAATTATTTGGTCATGGTTAGTGACATATGCCTTTTTTTGTCACTGTACGTGGTTACCAGGCCGTGTCACTACGTATTGAAGGTCTTTGTGCTTTCTAGTTGATAGCTAGTGTGCCCAAACCATTGTTACCATCCTCTGACTATCGGTGACTCATGTCGTGAGTTGTCAACGCTGACCATATGAAGTGAAATTCGTTGGTCATGGTCAGTGACATATGCATACATTGGTTGTTCACTCTGCATGGTAGCCACGCTGTGCCACTCCATATTGAAGGTATTTGTACTTGCTAGTCAATAACTAGTATTCACAAACCTTTCTCTTCCACCCTGACCATTTGTGACTCGTGTTATGAGTTGTCAAAGTTTACCACACTTAGTGAAATTACTTGGTCATGGTCAGTGACATATGCCTACCTTGATTGGTCATTGTGCATGGCATCCACACCGTGCCACAACGTATCGAATGTCCTTATGCTTGCTAGTTGATACCTGGTGTTCCCAAACCATTGTCTCCCCCTCTGACCATTTGTGACTCCTATTATGAGTTGTCAACTCTGACCAGACACAGTGGATTTCTGTGGTCCAAGGTAGCACATATGCCTACTTTGGTCAGTCATTGTGCATGGTAGCCACACTGTGCTTATACTGACTGAAGGTTGCTGTACATGCTAGTTGAGAACTGATATTCACAGACCATTGTTTCCCCCTCTGACCGTTTGTGACTCGTGTTACGATTGGTAAATCGTGTCCACCCATATTAAAGTTATTTCACCATGGCCGGTGACATATGCCTAGTTTGGCTGTTTGGTGTGCATAATAGCCACACTGTGCCACTACGTATTGAATATATTTGTCATTTCTAGTCGATACAGAGGGTTCTGAAACCATTGTCTCTCCCTCTGACCATTTGTGACTTGTGTTATGAGTTGTCAATGTTGACCATACATGGTGGACTTCTTCGGTCATAGTCAGTGACGTGTGCATCCTTAGGTTGGTCACTGTGCACGCTAGCCACACTGTGCTACTACTTGTTGAAAATCTTTCTACTTGCTAGTTGATGAATAGTGATCTCAACCCATGGTTTCCCCCGCTGACCATTTGTGACTAGTGTTATGTGTTTTCAACGTTCACCACACACTGGAAGATCCGTTTGGTCATGGTTTGTGACATATGCCTACTTTGGTCTGTCACTGAACATGGTTACCATGCCGTGTCATTACGTATCACGGTCTTTGTGCTTTCTTGTTGACAACTAGTGTTCCCGAACCATTGTTAGCCCCCTCTGACTATCTGTGACTCGTGTTGTGAGTTGTCAACATTGACCACATGAAGTGTTATCCTTTGGTCATGGTCAGTGACATATGCATACTTTGGTTGGTCATTGTGCATTGAAGCCACACCGTGCCACTGCATGTTGAAGGTATTTGTACTTGCAAGTCTATAACTAGTATGTAGAAGCCATAATCTTCCACTCTGACCATTTCTGAGTCGTGTTATGAATTGTCAAAGTTTACCACACATGGTGACATTCTCTGGTCATGGTCAGTGACATATGGTTGGTCATCGTGCATGGTATCCACACTGTGCCACAACGTACGGAAGGTTATTTTTCTTGCTAGTTGATACCTGGTGTTCCCAAAAAATTGTTTCCCCCTCTGACTATTTGTGACTCGTATTATGAGTTGCCAACGTTGACCATACACAGCGGATTTCTTTGGTCAAAGGCAGTACATATGCCTGCTTTGGTTGGTCATTGTGCATGGTAGCCACACCGTGCCACTACTGATTGAAGGTCGTTGTACTTGCTAGTTGAGAACTGATATTCCCGGACCATTGTTTCCCCCTCTGTTGGTTTGTGACTCGTCTTATGGTTGGTGAACATTGACCACCCATATTGAAATTCTTTGGTCATGGTCAGTGACATATGCCTAGTTTGGTTGTTTGGTATACATAGTAGCCACACCGTGCCACTACGTATCAAACTTATTTATCCTTTCTAGTCCATGCATTGGATTCCCAAACCATTGTCTCTCCCTCTGACCATTCGTGACTCGTGTTATGAGTTGTCAATGTTGACCACACATAGTGGACTTCTTCAGTCATAGTCGGTGATGTATTCATCATTTGGTTGGTCACTATGCACGCTAGCCACACCGTGCCACTACTTGTTGAAGTTCTTCATACTTGCTAGTTGATAACTAGTGTTCCCAACCCATTGATTCCCCCTATGACCATTTGTGACTCGTGTGATGAGTTTTCAGTGCTGACCACAGATGGTGAAAATCGTTGGTCATGGTTAGTGACATATGCCTAGTTTGGTTTGTCACAGTACGTGGTTACCACGCCGTGTCACTACGTAATAAAGGTATTTGTGGTTTATAGTTAAACGTTTGTGTTCCCAAACCATTGTTATCCCACTCTGACTGTCACTGGCTCGTGTTGTGAGTTGTCAACGCTAACCACATGAAGTGAAATTTGTTGGTCATGGTCAGTGACACATGCATACTTTGGTTGGCCACTGTGCATGGTAGCCACGCTGTGCCACTACATATTGAATATATTTGTACTTGCTAGTGGATAACTAGTATTCACAAACCATTCTCTTCCACCATGGCCATTTGTGACTCGTGTTATGATTTGTCAAAGTTTACCACACTTAGTGACATTATTTGGTCATGGTCAGTGACAAATGCCTAATTTGGTTGTTCATCATGCATGGTATCCACAACGTGCCACAACGTATTGAAGGTCTTTGTGCTTGCTAGTTGATACCTTGTGTTCACAAACCATTGTCCTCCCCCCTCTGACCATTTGTGACTCCTATGATGAGTTGTCAACGTTGACCACACACAGCGGATTTCTTTGGTCAATGGTAGTACATATGCCTACTTTGTTCGGTCATTGTGCATGGTAGCCACACTGTGCTTATACTGATTCAAGGTTGCTGTAGTTGCTAGTTGAGAACTGATATTCACAGACCATTGTTTCCCCCTCTGACCGTTTGTAACTCGTGTTATGGTTGGTGAATGTTGACCACCCATATTGAAATTCTTTCATCATGGTCGGTCACATATGCCTAGTTTGGTTGTTGGTGTGCATAGTAGCCACACCNCACTACGTATTGAAAATGCTTGTCCTTTTCTAGTCAATACATAGGGTTCCCAAACCATTGTCTCCCTCACTGACCATTTGTGACTCGTGGTATGAGTTGTCAATGTTGACCATACACAGTGGACTTCTTCGTTCATAGTCAGTGACGTGTGCATCCTTTGGTTGGTCAATATGCACGCTAGCCACACCGTGCCACTACTTGTTGAAAATCTCTCTACTTGCTAGTTGATAAATAGTGTTCCCAACCCATGGTTTACCCCACAAACCATTTGTGACTCGTGTTATGCGTTTTCAACGCTAACCACACATTGTGAAATCCGTTAGGTCATTGTTTGTGACATATGCCTACTTTGGTTTGTCAGTGTACATGGTTACCACGCCGTGTCATTACGTATCGAAGGTCTTTGTGCTTTCTTGTTGACAGCTAGTGTTCTCCAACCATTGATAGCCCCCTCTCACTATCTGTGGCTTGTGTTGTGAGTTGTCAACGTTGACCACATGAAGTGAAATTGTTTGGTCATGGTCAGTGACATATGCATACTTTGGTTGGTCACTGTGCATTGTAGCCACACTGTGCCACTGCATTTTGGAGGTATTTGTACTTGCTAGTCCATAACTAGTATTTGGAAACCATTATCTTCCACTCTGACCATTTGTGACCAATGTTATGAGTTGTCAAAGTTTACCACACGCGGTGACATTCTTTGGTCATGGTAAGTGACATATGGTTGGTCATCGTGCATGGTATCCACACCGTGGCAGAACATACGAAAGGACATTGTGCTTGCTAGTTGATACCTGGTGTTCCCAAACAATTGTTTCCCGCTCTGACTATTTGTGACTCGTGTTATGAGTTGCCAACGTTGACCATACACAGCGGATTTATTTGGTCAAAGGCAGCACATATGCCTACTTTGGTCGGTCATTGTGCATGGTAGCCACACCGTTCTACTACTGATTGAAGGTTGTTGTACTTGCTAGTTGATAACTGATATTCCCGGACCATTGTTTCCCCCTCTGACCGTTTGTGACTTGTGTTATGGTTGGTGAACATTGACCACCCATATTGAAGTTCTTTGGTCATGGTCAGTGACATATGCCTAGTTTGGTTGTTTGGTTTGCATAGTAGCCACCCCGTGCCACTACGTATTGAAGATAATTGTCCTTTCTAGTCCATGCATAGGGTTCCCAACCTACTGTCTCTCCCTCTGACCATTCGTAACTCGTGTTATGAGTTGTCAATGTTCACCACACGTAGTGGACGTTTTCCGTCATAGTCAGTGGCGTATTCATCCTTTGGTTGGTCACTGTGCACGCTAGCCACACCGTGCGAATACTTGTTGAAGTTCTTCATACTTGCTAGTTGATAACTAGTGTTTGCAACCCATTGTTTTCCCCTCTCACCATTTGCAACTCTTGTGATGAGTTTTCAATGTTCACCACACACTGTGAAATTCGTTGGTCATTGTTAGTGACATATGCCTAGCTTGGTTTGTCACTGTACGTGGTTACCACGCCGTGTCACTACGTAATAAAGGTATTTGTGATTTCTACTTAGTATTTGGTGTCCCCAAACCATTGTTACCCCACTCTGACTATTAGTGACTCGTGTTGTGAGCTGTCAACGCTGACCACATTAAGTGAAATTCGCTGGTCATGTTCAGTGACATATGCATATTTCAGTTGGTCTCTGTGCATGGCAGCCACTCTGTGCCACTACATGTTGAAGGTATTTCTACTTGCTAGTGGATAACTAGTATTCACACACCATTATCTTCCACCCTGACCATTTGTGATTCGTGTTATGAATTGTCAAAAGTTACCATACTTAGTGACATTATTTGGTCATGGTCAGTGACATATGCCTACTTTGGTTGGTCATCGTGCATGGTATCCACACCGTGCCACAACTTATTGAAGGTCCTTGTGCTTGCTAGTTGATACCCGGTGTTCAAAAACCATTGTCCTCCCCTCTGACCATTTGTAACTCATGTTGACCACACACAGCGGATTTCTCTGGTCAAAGGCAGTACATATGCCTTCTTTGGTCGGTCATTGTGCATGGTAGCCACAGCGTGCTTATACTGATTGAAGCTCACTGTACTTGCTAGTTGAGAACTGATATTCCCAGACCATTATTTCCCCTTCTGACCGTTTGTGACATGTGTTATGGTTGGTGAACGTTGACCACCCATATTGAAATTCTCTGGTCATGGTCAATGACATGCCTAGTTGGGTTGTTTGGTGTGCATTGTAGCCACACTGTGACACTACGTATTGAAGTTCTTTGTCTGTTCTAGTCGATACATAGGGTTTCTAAACTATTGCCACCCCCTCTGACCATTTGTGACTCTTCTTATGAGTTGTCAATGTTGACCACACACAGTGGACTTCTTCCGTCATAGTCAGTGACGTATGCATCCTTTGGTTGATCACTGTGTACACTAGCCGTACCGTGCCACTACTTGTTGAAGGTCTTTGTACTTATTGGTTGATAACTAGTGTTCCCAACCCATTGTTCCCCCCCCCCTGACAATTTGTGACTCATGTTATGCGTTTTCAACGTTGACAAAACACTGTGAAATCATTTTGGTCATGGTTAATGACTTATGCCTACTTTGGTTTGTCACTGTACATGGTTACCACGCCGTTTCACTACGTATCGAAGGTTTCTGTGCTTTCTAGGTGATAGCTAGTGTTCCCAAACCATTGTTACCCCTCTGAATATCTTTGACGTGTGTTGTGAGTTGTCAACATTGACTACATGAAGTCAAATTCTTTGGTCATGGCCAGTGACATATGCATACTTTGGTTGGTCACTGTGCATTGTAGCCACACTGTGCCACTGCATATTGAAAGTACTTGTACTTGCTAGTCGATAACTAGTATTTAGAAAGCATTATCTTCTATTCTGACCATTTGTGACTCGTGTTATGAGTTGTCAAAGTTTACCACACATGCTGACATTCTTTGGTCATGGTCGGTGACATATGATTGGTCACTGTGCATGGTATTCACACTGTGTCACAACGTACTGAAGGTCATTGTGCTTGCTAGTTGATGCCTGGTATTCCCAAACTATTGTTTCCCCCACTGACTATTTGTGACTCGTATCATGAGTTGCCAACGTTGACCATACACAGCATGTTTCTTTGGTCAAAGGCAGTATATATGCCTACTTTGGTCGGTCATCCTGCATGGTAGCCACACCGTGCTACTATTGACAGAAGTTCGTTGTACTTGCTAGTTGGTATCTAGTATTCCCAAACCATTGTTTCCTCCACTGACCGTTTGTGACCCATGTTATGGGTTGTCAACGTTGTCCACACATAGTAAAACTATTTGGTCATGGTAAGTGGCCCATGCCTAATCTGGTTGGTCACTGTGCATGGTAGCCACACCGTTTCACTACTTGTTGAAAGTCTTTGTACTTGCTAGTCAATGAATAGCAAATGGTTTCTTCTTTTGACACCAGGTCAGTTTTTGTTGATTTGATACGCGTAGGTGCCTTCACTGGAATACTCCCTCCCACCCCCCTAGAGGGATGTCTGTGGACGACCTGGAGGACAGATTTGCGACCGCATTACAACACCCCCTACCCCCCCACCCCCCCCCCCCCCCCCCCCCCCCCCCCCCCCCCACCCCCGCATGGCTTAGGCTTGAAGGTAGAGTTGAGGTATCACAACACGTCCCCCCCCCCCCCCCCCCAGGTTGCAAGCCTATTCCACATTGCACGAACGAGGATTAAAATCCAGGACCTACCGCTCCAGAATCTAACTATGTATGAACTAAGCCATCTCACACGGTATTCATATGATGTCCAAGTGACATTATAAGGGTTCCTATGGGTAAAGGCATAAAGAAAGGGGGTGTACTATTAGAGGGTAGTTCTCAAAAGCATGAATGATAACAAAGTTAGTTTAATCAGAACAAAATGACACAGACAGGATTTCAAATATTGAACCTTTGAGCTTGAATAACCCCTCAACCATTGCTCCGATTGACCAGCCGCAAGAAGGAAAGTTGACTACACACAGTGAAACTCTTTTTATGATATTCAGTGACACAAGCATACTTTGGTTGGTCATTGTGCATGGTAGCCACACCGTGCCACCACTCATCAAGGGTCTTTCTACTTGCTAGTCGATACCGAGTGTTTTCAAACCATTGTTTCTCCCTCTGTCCATTTTTGACTTGTGTTATGAGCTGTGAACGTTGACCAAACACACTGAGCTTCTTTGGTCATGAGCAGTGATGTATGCCTACTTGGGTAGGTCATTGTCCACGGTAGCCAGACCGGGCCAATACATACAAAACATCTTTGTACTTGCTGGGAGATACATAGTGTTTGAAACCATGTTTTCCCCCTCTCACCATTTGTGACTCATTCCATGGGTTGTGAATGTTGACCAACCATATTGAAGATTTTTGCCCATTGTTAGTGACATATGCCTAGTTTGGTTTGTCACTGTACGTGGTTACCACGCCGTGTCACTGCGTATTGAAGGTCTTTGTGCTTTCTATTTGATAGCTAGTGTTCCCAAACCATTGTTACCCTCCTCTGACTATCAGTGACTCGTGTCGTGAGTTGTCAATGCTGACCACATGAAGTGATATTTGTTGCTCATGATCATTGACATATGCATACTTTGGTTGGTCACTGTGCATGGTAGCCACGCTGTGACACTACATATTGAAGGTATTTGTACTTGCTAGTCGATAACTAGTATGAACAAACCTTTACCTTCGACCCTGACCATTTGTGACCCGTGTTATGAGCTGTCAAATTTACCACAATTAGTGAAACAATTTGGTCATGGTCAGTGACATATGCCTACTTTGTTTAATCATCGTGCATGGTATCCACACCGTGCCATGACGTATTGAAGGTCCTTGTGCTTGCTAGTTGATACCTGGTGTTCCCAAACCATTCTCTCCGCCTCTGACCATTTATGACTCCTACTATGAGTTGTCAACACTGACCACGCACAGAGGATTTATTTGGTCAAACGTAGTACACATGCCTACTTTGGTCGGTCACTGTGCATGGTAGCCACACCGTGCTTATACTAATTGAAGGTCGCTGTACTTGCTAGTTGATAACTGATATTCACAGACCATTATTTCCCCCTCTGACTATTTGTGACTTGTGTTTTGGTTGGTGAATGTTGACCACCCATATTGAAATTCTTTCATCATGGTCGGTGACATATGCCTAGTTTGGTTGTTTGGTGTCCATAGTAGCCACACCGTGCCACTACCTATTGAAGATATTTGTCCTTTCTAGTGGATACATAGGGTTCCCAAACCATTGTCCTTCCCTGTGACCATTTGTGACTCGTGGTATGAGTTGTCAATGTTGACCATACATAGTGGACTTCTTCGTTCATAGTCAGTGACATGTGCATCCTTTGGCTGGTCAATGTGCACGCTAGCTACACTGTGCAAGTACTTGCTGAAAACATGTCTACTTGCTAGTTGATAAATAGTTTTTCCAACCCATGGTTTACCCCACTGACCATTTGTGACTCGTGTTATGAGTTTTCGTCATTAACCACACACTGTGAAATCCGTTTGGTCATGGTTTGTGACATATGCATACTTTGGATTGTCAATGTACATGGTTACCACATGCTGTCATTACGTATCGAATGTCTTTGTGCTTTCTTGTTGACAGCTAGTGGTCTTGAACAATTGATAGCCCCATCTGACTATCTGTGACTCGTGTTGTGAGTTGTCAACATTGACCTCATGAAGTGAAATTCTTTGGTCATAGTCAGTGACATAAGCATACTTTGGTTGGTCACTGTGCATTGTAGCCACACTGTGCCACTGCATATTGAAGGTATTTGTACTTGCTAGTCATTTACTCGTATTTGGAAACCATTGTCTTCCACTCTGACCATTTGTGACTAGTGTTCTGAGTTGTCAAAGTTTACCACACATGGTGACATTCTTTGGTCATGGTCAGTGATACATGGTTGGTCATTGTGCATGGTATCCACACCGTGCCACAACGTTTGGAAGGTCATTGTGCTTGCTTGCTGATACCTGGTGTTCCCAAACAATTGTTTCCCCCTCTGACTATTTGTGACTCGTATTATGAGTTGCCAACGTTGACCATACACAGGGGATTTCTTTGGTCAAAGGCAGTACATATGCCTTCTTTGGTCCGTCATTGTGCATGGTAGCCACACTGTGCTACTACTAGTTGAAGGTTGCTGTACTTGCTAGTTGAGAACTGATATTCCCAGACCATTGTTTCCCCCTCTGACTGTTTGTGAGTCGTGGTATGGTTGGTGAACGTTGACCACACATATTGAAATTCGTTGGTCATGGTCAGTGACATATGCCTAGTTTGGTTGTTTGGTGTGCATAGTAGCCACACCGTGCCACTATGTATTGAAGATGATTGTCCTTTCTAATCCATGCATAGGGTTCCCAACCCATTGTCTCTCCCTCTGACGATTCGTGACTCGTGTTATGAGTTGTCAATGTTGACCAAACATAGTGGACTACTTCCGTCATAGTCATCGACGTATTCATCCTTTGGTTGGTCACTGTGCACGCTAGCCACACCGTGCGAGTACTTGTTGAAGTTCTTCATACTTGCTATTTGATAACTAGTGTTCCCAACCCATTGTTTTCCCCACTGACCATTTGTGACTTGTGTGATGAGTTTTCAGCGTTTACCACACACCGTGAAATTCTTTGGTCATTGTTAGTGACATATGCCTAGCTTGGTTTGTCACTGTACGTGGTTACCACGCCGTGTCACTACGTAACAAAAGGTATTTGTGCTTTCTAGTTAATACTTGGTGTCCCCAACCCATTGTTACCCCACTCTGACTATCAATGACTCGTGTTGTAAGTTGTCAACGCTGACCACATGAAGTGAAATTCGTTGGTCATGGTCAGTGACATATGCATACTTTGGTTGGTCATTGTGCATGGTAGCCACGCTGTGCCACTACATATTGAAGGTATTTGTACTTGCTAGTGGATAAATAGTATTCACAAACCAATCTCTTCCACCCTGACCATTTGTGCCTCGTGTTTCTAGTTGTCAAAGTCTACCACACTTAGTGACATTATTTGAACATTGTCAGTGACATATGCCTACTTTGGTTGGTCATCGTGCATGTTATCCATGCCGTGCTACAACGTATTGACGGTCCTTGTGCTTGCTAGTTGATGCCTGGTGTTTGCAAACCATTGTCTCCTCCTCTGACCATTTGTGACTCCTATCATTAGTTGTCAACGTTGACCACACACAGCATATTTCCTTGTTTAAAGGCAGTACATACGACTTTTTTGGTCGGTCATTGTGCATCGTAGCCACAGCGTACTTATACTGATTGAAGGTTACTGTACTTGTTAGTTGAGAACTGATATTCCCAAACCATTGTTTCCCCTTCTGACCGTTTTTGACATGTGTTATGGTTGGTGAACGTTGACCACCCTATTGAAATTGTCTGGTCATGGCCAGTGACATGCCTAGTTGGGTTGTTTGGTCTGCGTAGTAGCCACACTCTGACACTACGTATTAAAGTTCTTTGACCTTTTTAATCGGTACATAGGGTTCCCAAACCATTGCCACCCCCTCTGACCATTTGTGACTCGTCTTATGAGTTGTCAATGTTGACCACACATAGTGGACTTCTTCGGTCATAGTCAGTGATGTATGCATCCTTTGGTTTATCACTGTGTACGCTAGTCATACCGTGCCACTGCTTGTTGAAGGTCATTGTACTTTCTGGTTGATAACTAGTGTTCCCAACCCATTGTTCCGCCCCCCCCCCTGACAAGTTGTGACTCGTGTTATGCGTTTTCAACGCTGACCACACACTGTGAAATTCTTTTGGTCATGGTTAGTGACATATGCCTACTTTGGTTTGTCACTGTACATGGTTACCACGTCATGTCACTACGTATCGAAGGTCTCTGTGCTTTCTAGTTGATAGCTAGTGTGCCCAAACCATTGTTACCTCCTCTGAATATCGTTGACTCGTGTTGTGAGTTGTCAACATTGACCACATGCACTGAAATTTGTTGGTCATGGCCGGTGACATATGCATACTTTGGTTGGTCACTGTGCATTGGAGCCACACAGTGCCACTGCATATTGAAGGTATTTGTACTTGCTACTCGATAACTAGTATTTAGAAACCATTATCTTCTTTTATGAAAATTTATGACTCGTGTTATAAGTTGTCAAAGTTTACCACAAATGGTGACATTCTTTGGTCATGGTCAGTGACATATGGTTGGTCACTGTGCATGGTATCCACACTGTGCCACAACGTACTGAAGGTCATTGTGCTTGCTAGTTGATACATGGTGTTCCCAAACTATTGTTTCCCCCTCTGACTATTTGTGACTCGTGTTATGAGTTGCCAATGTTGACCATACACAGCGGATTTCTTTGGTCAAAGGCAGTACATATGCCTTCTTTGGTTGGTCATTCTGTATGGTAGCCACACCGTGCTACTACTGACAGAAGGTCGTTGTACTTGCTAGTTGGTATCTATTATTCCCAAACAATTGTTTCCTCCACTGACCGTTTGTGACCCATATTACGGGTTGTCAACGTTTTCCACACATCGTAAAGTTATTTGGTCATGGTAAGTGGCCCATGCCTAACATGGTTGGTCATTGTGCATGGTAGCCACACATTTCACTACTTGTTGAATGTCTTTGTACTTGCTAGTCAATAAATAGCAAAAGGTTTCTCGCTTTGACACCAGGTCGGTTTTTCTTGATTTGTTACGCGTAGGTGCCTTCACTGAAATACTCCCTCCCACCCCCCTAGAGGGATGTTCCATGGACGACCTAGAGGAAATATTTGCGACCGCATTATGACACCGCCTACCCCCCCCCCCCC
>SZWC01000327.1:108778-136751 GCA_023375785.1 Penium margaritaceum | reverse complement strand
AGCAAGTACAACAACCTTCAATCAATAGTAGCACAGTGTGGCTACCATGCACAATGACCGACCAAAGTAGGCATATGTACTGCCTTTGACCAAAGGAATCCACTGCGTATGGTCAACGTTGGCAACTCGTAATACCAGTCACACATAGTCAGAGGAGCGAACAATTGTTTGGGAACACCAGGTATCAACTAGCAAGCACAATGACCTTCAGTACGTTGTGGCACGATTTGGATACCATGCACGATGACCAACCATTTGTCGCTGACCATGACCAAAGAATGTCACCATGTGTGGTAAACTTTGACAACTCATAATACGAGTCACAAATGGTCGGAGTGGAAGATAATGGGTTTGAAATACTAGTTATGGACTAGCAAGTACAAATACCTTCAATATGAAGTGGCACAGCATGGCTACAATGCACAGTTACCAACCAAACTATGCATATGTCCCTGACCATGACCAAAGAATTTCACTTCATGTGGTCAATGTTGACAACTCACAACACCAGTCACAGATAGTCAGAAGGGGCTAACAATGGGTCGAGAACACTAGCTGTCAACAAGAAAGCACAAATACCTTTGATATGTAATGACACGACGTCGTAACCATGTACAGTGACAAACCAAAGTAGGCATATGTCACAAACCATGACCAAACGGATTTCACAGTGTGTGGTTATTGTTGAAAAATCATAACACGAGTCACAAATGGTCAGTGGGTAAAACCATGGGTTGGGAACACTATTCATCAACTAGCAAGTAGACAGATTTTCAAAAAGTAGTGGCACGGTGTGGCTAGCTTGCGCAGTGACCAACCAAAGGATGCACACATCACTGACTATGACTGAAGAAGACCACTATGTATGGTCAACATTGACAACTCATACCACGAGTCAGAAATGGTCAAAGGGAGAGACAATGGGTTGGGAACCCTACGTATTGAATAGAAAGAAGAAATATCTTCAATACTCAGTGGCACGGTGTGGCTACTATGCACACCAAAAAACCAAACTAGGCATATGTCACCGGCGATGATGAAAGAATTTCAATATGGATGGTCAACACTCACCAACCATAACACGAGTCACAAATGGTCAGAGGGGGAAACAATGGTCTGTGAATATCAGTTGTTAACTAGCAAGGCAACAACCTTCAATCAGTATAAGTATGGTGTGTCTGCCATGCACAATGACCGACCAAAGTGGGCATATGTACTACCTTTGACCAAAGAAATCCGCTATGTGGGGTCAGCATTGTCAACTCAAAATAGGAGTCTCAAATGGTCAGAGGGAAAGATAATGGTTTGGGAACACCAGGTATCAACTAGCAAGCACAATGACCTTCAATACGTTGTGGCTCAGTGTGGATACCATGCATGATGACCAACCATAGTATGTTACTGACCATGACCAAATAATTTCTCTAATTGTGGTAAACTTTGACAACTCATAACAAGAGTCACAAATGGTGAGGGTGGAAGATAAAGTTTTTTGAATACTAGTTATCGACTAGAAAGTACAAATACATTAAATATGTAGTGGCACATCGTGGCTACCATGCACAGTGACCAATTAGAGTATGCATATGTCACTGACTATGACCAACAAATTTCACTTCATTTGGTCAGTGTTGACAGCTCACGACACATGTCACGGATAGTCGGAGGAGGGTAACAATGGTTTGGGGACACAGGATATCAAATAGAAAGCACAAAGACCTTCAATACATAGTGACACGGCGGGGTAACCACGTACAGTGACAAACCAAACTAGGCACATGTTACTGACGATGACCAAAGATTTCAATATGGGTGGTCAACGTTCACAACCCATGACATGAGTCACAAATTGTCAGATGGGGAAAACATGGTTTCAAAACACTACGTATCTCCTAGCAAGTACAAAGATTTTTCGTATGTATTGGCCCGTTGTGGCTACCGTGCACAATGACCTATCCATGTAGGCATATATCACTGCTCATGACCAAAGAACTTTAGTGTGTGTGGTCAACGTTCACAACTCATAATTCAAGTCAAAAATGGGCAGAGGGAGAAACAATGGGTTGAGAATACTCGGTATTGACTAGCAAGTACAAAGACCTTTGATAAGTGGTGGCACGGTGTGGCTACCATGCATAATGACCAACCAAAGTATGCTTGTGTCACTGAATATCATAAAAAGAGTTTCACGGTGTGTAGTCAGCTTTCCTTCTTACGGCTGGTCAATCGGAGCAATAGTTGAGAGGTTATTCAAGCTCGAATTTGCAGTATTTGAAATCCTGCTTGCATCATTTTGTTATGATCAAACTTTCTTTCTTATCATTCATGCTTTTGAAAACTACCCACTAATCTTACACCCGCTTATATTATGCCCTTTACCCATGGGAACCCTTATAATGTCATTTGGACATCATATGAACACCATGTGAGTTGGCTTAGTGCTTACATAGTTAGGTTTTGGAGTGGTAGGTCCTGGGTTTGAATCATCCTATGCGCAATGTAGATTAGGCTCGTGACCTGGGGGGGAGGGGGGAGGAGGGGGCGGCAGTGTTGTGATACCTCAACTCTACCTTCAAGCCTAAGCCGTGGGGGGGGGGGGGGTTGGGGGTGTCATAATGAAGTCGCAAAACTGTCGTCCAGGTCGTCCACGGAACATCCCCCTAGGGGGGTGAAAGGGAGTATTCCAGTGACGGCAACTACGCATAACAAATTAACAAAAACTGACATGGTGTCAAAGGGAGAAACCATTTGCCATTTATTGACTAGAAAGTACAAAGACTTTTAACAAGTAGAGGAACGGTGTGGCTACCATGCACAATGACCAACCAGATTAGGCATGGGCCACTTACCATGACCAATTAATGTTACTATGTGTTGTAAACGTTGACAACCCATAACATGGGTCACAAATTGGATGAGGAGGAAACAATGGTTTGGGCATACTGGACACCAACTAGCAAGTACAACGACCTGCAGTCAGTAGAAGCACGGTGTGGCTACCATGCACAGTGACCGACCAAAGTAGGCATATGTACTGCCTCTGACCAAAGGAATCCGCTATGTATGGTCAACGTTGGCAACTCATTATACGAGTCACAAATAGTCAGAGGGGGAAACAATTGTTTGGGAGCACCAGGTATCAACAAGCGAGCACAATGACCTTAAGTATGTTGTGGCACGGTGTGGATACCATGCACAATGACCAACCATATGTCACTGACCATGACCAAAGAATGTCACCATGTGTGGTAAACTTTGCCAACTCATAACACGAGTCACAAGTGGTCAGAGTAGAAGATAACAGTTTCTAAATACCAGTTATTGACTAGCAAGTACAAATACCATCAATATGCAGTGGCACAGTGTGGCTACAATGCACAGTGTCCAGCCAAGGTATGCACATATCACTGATGATAACCAAAGAGTTTCACTTCATGTGGTAAATGTTGACAACTCACAACACGAGTCACAGATATTCAGAGGGCGTAACAATGGTTTGGGAACACTAGCTATCAATTACAAAGAACAGAGAGCTTCGATACGCAGTGACACGGCGTGGTAACCATGTACAGTGACAAACCAAAGTAGGCATATGTCACTAACCATGACCAAAAGAATTTCACAGTGTGGGGTCAACGTTGAAAATGCAGAACACGAGTCACAAGTGGTCAAAGGGGAAACAACGGGTTGGGAACACTAGTTATCAACTAGCAAGTACAAAGACCTTCAACAAGCAGTGGCACGGTATGGCTAGCATACACAGTGACCGACCAAAGGATGCATACATCACTGACT
This sequence comes from Penium margaritaceum, assembly GCA_023375785.1. Lineage (NCBI taxonomy): Eukaryota > Viridiplantae > Streptophyta > Zygnematophyceae > Desmidiales > Peniaceae > Penium > Penium margaritaceum. The sequence goes on along the minus strand of SZWC01000327.1, from coordinate 132,956 downwards.
ATGTGTGGTCAACATTAACAACTCATAACACGAGTCACAAATGGTCAGAGGGAGTGACAATGGTTTGGGAACCCTATGTATTGACTAGAAAGGACAAAGAACTTCAATACGTAGTGGCACGGTGTGGCTTCTATGCACACCAGACAACCAATCTAGGCATGTCACTGACAATGACCAGAGAATTTCAATATGGGTAGTCAATGTTCACCAACCATAAAACATGTCACAAACGCTCAGAAGGGGAAACAATGGTCTGGGAATATCAGTTCTCAGCTAGCAAGTACAGTGACCTTCAATCAGGATAAGCACGATGTGGCTACCAAGCAGAATGACCGACCAAAGTAGGCATATGTACTGCCTTTGACGAAAGAAATCCGCTGTGTGAGGTCAACTTTGACAACTCATAATAGGAGTCACAAACGGTCAGGGGAAGAGACAATGGTTTGGGAACACCAGATTTCAACTAGCAAGCACAAGGACCTTCAATAAGTTGTGGCACGGTGTGGATACCATGTATGATGACCAACGAAAGTAGGCATATGTCAATGACCATGATCAAACAATGTCACTAAGTGTGGTAAACTTTAACAACTCATAACATGATTCACAAATGGTCAGGGTGGAGGATAATGGGTTGTGAACACTAGTTATCCACTAGCAAGTACAAATACCCTCAATATGTAGTGGCATAGCGTGGCTACCATTTACATTGACCAACCAAAGCATGCATATGTCACTGACCATGACCAACAAATTTCACTTCATGTCGTCAGCATTGATAACTCATAACACGAGTCACTGATAGTTAGAGTGGGATAACAATGGTTTGGGAACACCAACTATTAACTAAAAACCACAAATACTTTTATTACGTAGTAACACGGCGTGGTAACCATGTAGAGGGACAAACTAAACTAGGCATATGTCACTAACCATGACCAACGAATTTCACGGTGTGTGGTCAACGTTGAAAACTCATCACACGAGTCGCAAATGGGCAGATGGGGAAACAATGGGTTGGGAACACCAGATGTCAACTAGCAAGTATGAAGAACTTGAACAAGTAGTGGCACGGTGTGGCTAGCGTGCACAGTGACCAACCAAATGATGAATACGTCACTGACTATGACGGAAGAAGTCCACTGCGTGTGGTTAATACTGACAACTCATAACACAAGTCATGAATGGTCAGAGGGAGAGACAATGGTTTGGGAACCCTATCCATGGACTAGAAGGATCATATAACTTCAATACGTAGTGGCACAGTGTGGCTACTATGCACACCAAACAACCAAACTAGGCATATGTCACTAACCATGAGAAAATAACTTCAATATGGGTGGTCAACGTTCACCGACCATAACACGAGTCACAAACGGTGAGAGAGGGAAACAATGATCCAGGAATATCAGCTCTCAACTAGCAAGTACAACGACCTTCATTCAGTAGTAGCACGGTGTGGCTACCATGCACAATGACCGACCAAAGTAGGCATATGTACTGCCCTTGACCAAAGAAATCCTTTGTGTATGGTCAACATTGGCAACTCATAATACGAGTCACAAATAGTTAAAGGGGGGAACAATTGTTTGGGAACACCGGGTATCAACTAGCAAGCACAAGGACCTTCAATAGGTTGTGGCACGGTGTGGATACCATGCACGATAACCAACAAAAGTAGGCATATGTCACTGACCATGACCAAGTAATGTCACTAAGTGTGGTAAACTTTGACAACTCATAACACGAGTCACAAATAGTCAGGGTGTAAGATACTGGTTTTGAATACTAGTTATCCACTAGCAAGTACAAATACCTTCCATATGTAGTGGCACAGCGTGGCTACCATGCACATTGACCAACCAAAGTATGCATATGTCATTGACCATGTCCAAAGAATTTCACTTCATGTGGTCAGCGTTCACAACTCACAACACGGGTCACTGATAGTGAGAGTGGGGTAACAATGGTTTTGGAACACCAACTATTAACAAGAAACCACAAATACCTTTACGACCTAGTAACACGGCATGGTAACCATGTATAGTGACAAACCAAACTAGGCATATGTCACTAACCACGACCAACTAGCAAGTACAACGACCTTGAGTCAGTAGTAGCACAATGTGGCTACCATGCACAATGACCAACCAAAGTAAGCATATGTACTGCCTTTGACCAAAGAAATCCGCTGTGTGTGGTCAACATTGACAACTCATAACACGAGTGACAAATGGTCAGAGGTGGAGACAATGGTTTGGGAATCCTATGTATCGACTAGAAAGGACAACGAACTTCAATAAGTAGTGGCACAGTGTGGCTACTATGCACACCAAATAACCAAACAAGGCATATGCCACCAACCATGATTAAAGAATTACAATATGTGTGGTCAACATTCACCAACCATAACACGAGTCACAAACGGTCAGAGGGGGAAACAATGGTCTGTAAATATTAGTTCTCAACTAGGAATTACATCGACCTTCAATCACTATAAGCACGGTGTGGCTTCCATGCGCAATGACTGACCAACGTAGGTATATGTACTACCTTTGACCAAAGAAATCCGCTGTGTGTAGTCAGCGTTGACAACTCATGATAGGAGTCATAAATGATCAGAGGAGGAGACAATTGTTTGGGAACACCAGGTATCAATTAGCAAGTACAAGGACCTTCATTTTGTTGTGGCACGGTGTGGATACCATGCACGATGACCAACCAAAGTACGCATGTGTCACTGACCATGACCAAATAATTTCACTAAGTGTGGTAAACTTTGACAACTCATAACACGAGTCACAAATGGTCATGGTGGAAGATAATGGTTTGTGAACACTAGCTATTGACTAGCAAGTACAAATACCTTCAAGATGTAGTGGCACAGCGTGGCTACCATGCATAGTGACGAACCAAAGTATGCATATGTCACTGACCATGACCAACAAATATCACTTCATGTGGTCAGCATTGACATCTCACGACAGGAGTCACCGATAGTCAGAGGAGGGTAACAATGGTTTGGGAACACTAGCTATCAACTACAAAGCACAAAGACCTTGAATGCAAAGTGACACGGCGTGGTAACCACGTACAGTGACAATTCAAACTAGGCCTACTTCACTAACCATGACCAAAGAATTTCAACGTTCACAACTCATAATACAAGTCAAAAAAGGGCACAGGGAGAAACAATGGTTTGAGAATACTCGGTTCTGACTAGCAAGTACAAAGACCTTCGATAAGTGGTGGCACGGTGTGCCTACCATGCACAATGACCCACCAGATTAAGCATGGGCCACTTACCATGACCAAATAGTTTTACTATGTGCGGTCAACGTTGACAACCCATAATATGGGTCACAATTTGTCAGATGAGGAAACAATGGTTTGGGAATACTAGACAAAAACTAGCAAGTACAACAACCTTGAGTCAGTAGTAGCACGGTGTGGCTACCATGCACAACGACCGACCAAAGTAGGCATATGTACTGCCTTTGACAAAAGAAATCTGTTGTGTATGGTCAACATTTCCAACTCATAATACGAGTCACAAATAGTCAGAGGGGGAAACAATTCATTGAGAACACCAGGTATCAACTAGCAAGCACAATGACCTTCAGTATGTTCTGGCACGGTATGGATACCATGCATGATGACCAACCATATATCACTGACCATGAACAAAGAATCTTACCATGTGTGGTAAACATTGACAACTCATAACAAGAGTCACAAATTGTAAGAGTAGAAGAAAATGGTTTCTCAATAGTAGTTATTGACTAGCAAGTACAAATACCTTCAATATGCAGTTGCATAGTGTGGCTACAATGCACAGTGTCCAACCAAAGTACGGACATGTCACTGACGATGACCAAAGAATTTCACTTCATGTGGTAAATGTTGACAGCTCACAGCACGATTTATACATATTCAGAGGGGTTAGCAATGGCTTGGGAAGACTAGCTATCAATCACAAAGCACAGATACCTTCGATACGTAGTGACACGGCGTGGTAACCATGTACAGTGACAAACCAAAGTATGCACATGTCACTAACCATGACCAAAAGATTTTCATAGTGTGTGGTCAACGTTGAAAACGCATAACACGAGTCACAAGTGGTTAGAGGGGGAAACAATGGGTTGGGAACACTAGTTATCAACTAGCAAGTACAAAGACCTTCAACAAACAGTGGCAGGGTATGTCTAGCGTGCACAGTGACCAACCAAAGGATGCATACGTCACTGACTATGATCAAAGAAGTCCACTGTGTGTGGTCAACATTGACAACTCATAACACGAGTCACAAATGGTCAGAGGGAGTGACAATGGTTTGGGAACCATATGTATTGACGAGAAAGGACAAAGAACTTCAATACGTAGTGGCACGGTGTTTTACTATGCACACCAAACAACCAAGCTAGGCATGTCACTGACTATGACCAGAGAGTTTCAATATGGGTGGTCAACGTTCACCAACCATAACACATGTCACAAATGGTCAGAAGGTGAAACAATGGTATCGGAATATCAGTTCTCAACTAGCAAGTACGGTGACCTTCAATCAGGATAAGCACGGTGTGGCTACCATGCACAATGACCGACCAAAGTAGGCATATGTACTGCCATTGACCAAAGAAATTTGCTGTGTGTGGTCAACGTTGACAACTCATAACAAGAGTCACAAATGGTCAGCGTGGGAGACATTGGTTTGGGAACACCACGTATCAACTAGCAAGCACAAGGACTTTCAATTCGTTGTGGCACGGTGTGGATACCATGCACGATGACCAACCAAAGTAGGCATGTGTCACTGACCATGACCAAATAATTTCACCAAGTGTGGTGAATTTGACAACTCATAACACGAGTCACAAATGGTCATGGTGGAAGATAATGGTTTGTGAATACTAGCTATCGACTAGCAAGTACAAATACCTTCAATATGTAGTGGCACAGCGTGGCTACCATGCATAGTGATGAGCCAAAGTATGCATTTTTCACTGACCATGACCAACAAATTTCACTTCATGTGGCCAGCGCTGACAACTCCCGACAGGAGTCAACGATAGTCAGAGGAGGGTAACAACGATTTGGGAACACTAGCTATCAACTAGAAAGCACAAAGACATTCAATACGTCGTGACACGACGTGATAACCATGTACAGTGAAAAAAACAAACTAGGCCTACGTCACTAACCATGACCAAAGAATCTCAACATTCACAACTCATAATACAAGTAAAAAAAAGGGCAGAGGGAGAAACAATGGGTTGAGAATACTCGGTATTGACTAGCAAGTACAAAGACCTTCGATAAGTGGGGGCAAGGTGTGGCTACCATGCACAATGACTAACCGAAGTATGCTTGTGTCACTGAATATCATAAAAGAGTTTCACTGTTTGTTGTCAACTTTCCTTCTTACGGGTGGTCAATCGGAGCAATGGTTTAGAGGTTCTTCCAGCTCAAAGTGGCAATGTTTGAAATTCCATGTGCGTCATTTTGTTATGATTAAACTAACTTTCTTATCATTCATGCTTTTGAAAACTACCCTCTAATGTTACACCCCTTGTATTGTGCCCTTTACCCATAGGAATCCTTTGATGTCTTTTGGACATCATATGAACACCACAAGAGTTGGCTTAGTGCTTATAGAGTTAGATTCTGGAGTGGTAGGTCCTGGGTTTGAATCCTCGTACGCGCAATGTACAATAAAGTTGCGACCAAGGGGGGGGGGGGGGGGGGGGGGGGGGGGCGCGTTGTGATACCTCAACTCTACCTTCGAGCCTAAGCCCTGGGGGGGTTAGGGGGGTGTCACAATGCGGACGCACATCTGTCCTCCAGGTCATCCACGGAACATCCCTTTAGGGGGGTGGGAGGGAGTATTCTAGTGAGGGCACCTACGTGTAACAAATCAATAAAAACAGACCCTGTGTGAAAGGGAGAAACCTTTTGTTATTTATTGACAAGCAAGTACAAAGACTTTCAACACGTAGTGGAATGGTGTGGCTACCATGCACAATGACCAACCAGATTAGGCATGGGCCACTTACCATGACCAAATGATTTTACTATGTGTGGTCAACATTGACAACCCATAATATGGGTCGCTAATTGTCAGAGGAGGAAACAATGGTGTGGGAATACTAGACACCAACTAGCAAGTACAACGACCTTCAGTCAGTAGTAGCACGATGTGGCTACCATGCACAACGACCGAACAAAGTAGGAATATGTACTGCCTTTGACGAAAGAAATCTGTTGTGTATGGTCAACATTTCCAACTCATAATACGAGTCACAAATAGTCAGAGGGGGAAACAATTGTTTGGGAACACCAGGTATCAACCAGCAAGCACAATGACCTTCAGTACGTTGTGGCACGGTTTGGATACCATGCACGATGACCAACCATATGTCACTGACCATGACCAACGAATATCACCATGTGTGGTAAACTTTGACAACTCATAACACGATTCACAAATGGTCAGAGTGGAAGATAATGGTTTCAAAATACTAGTTATCGACTAGCAAGTACAAAAACCTTGAATATGCATTGGCACAGTGTGGCTACAATGCACACTGACCAACCAAAGAATGCATATGTCACTGACCATGACCAAAGAATTTCACTTCATGTTGTCAATGTTGACAACTCACAACACGAGTCACACATAGACAGAGGGGGCTAACAATGGTTTGAGAACACTAGCCGTCAACAAGAAAGCACAAAGACATTCGATACATAAGGACACGGCGTGGTAACCATATACAGTGACAAACCAAAGTAGGCATTTGTCACAACCCATGACCAAACAGATTTCACAGTGTGTGGTTAACGTTGAAAACTCATAACACGAGTCACAAATGGTCAGTGGGGAAACCATGGGTTGGGACCACTATTTATCAACTAGCAAGTAGAATGATTTTATACAAGTAGCGGCACGTTAAGGCTAGCGTGCACACTGACCAACCAAAGGATGCATATGTCACAGACTATGACCAAAGAAGTCCACTATGTATGGTCAACATTGACAACTCATACCACGAGTCACAAATGGGCAGAGGGAGAGACAATGGTTTGGGAACCCTATGCATTGACTAGAAAGGACAAAAATCTTCAATACGTAGTGGCACGGTGTGGCTACTATGCACACCAAAGATTCAAACTAGGCATATGTCACTGGCCACGATGAAAGAATTTCAATATGGGTGGTCAACATTCACCAACCATAACACGAGTCACAAACGGTCAGAGGGGGAAACAATGGTCTCTGAATATCAGTTCTCAATAGTTTGAGAATGCTATATACCATATAGCAAGTACAACGACCTTCCGTCAGTAGTAGCACAGTGTGGCTAACATGCACAATCACCAACCAAAGTAGGCATATGTACTGCCTTTTACCAAAGAGATCCGCTGTGTTTGGTCATCGTTGAAAACTCATAACACGGTTCACATATGGTCAGAGGGGGAAAACATGGTTTCACAACACTATGTATTTTCTAGCAAGTATGAAGATTTTTTGTATGTATTGGCCCGGTGTGGCTACCATGCACAATGACCTATCCGAGTAGGCATACATCACTGCTCATGACCAAAGAAGCTTAGTGTGTGTGGTCAATGTTCACAACTCATAACATAGGTAAAAAATGGGCAGAGGGGGAAACAATGGTTTGAGAATACACGGTATTGACTAGCAAGTACAAAGACCTTTGGTAAGTGGTGGCACGGTGTGGCTACCATGCACAATGACCAACCAAAGCATGCTTGTGTCACTGAATATCATGAAACAGTTTCACTGTGTGTAGTCAACGTTTATCCTTACGGCTGGTCAATCGGAGCAATTGTTGAGAGGTTATTCAAGCTCAAATATGCAATACTTGAAATTCCGTCTGCGTCATTTTTTATGACTAAACTAACCTTGTTAGCATTCATACTTTGAAAACTAGCCTCTAATCTTACACCCCCTTATTTTATGCCCTTTACCCATAGGAACCCTTATAATGTCATTTGGACATCATATGAACACCACGTGAGTTGGCTTAGTGCTTATATAGTTAGATTCTGGAGTGGTAGTTCCTGGGTTTGAATCCTCGTACGCGCAATGTAGAATAGGCTCGCGACCTGGGGGGGGGGGGGGGGGGGGGGGGGGNGGGGGGGGGTGGGTGTTGTGATACCTCAACTCTCCCTTCGAGCCTAAGCCTATGGGGGGTAGGGGGTGTCATAATGCGGTCGCAATCTGTCCTCCATGTCGTCCACGGAAAATCCCTCTACGGGGTTGGGAGGGAGTTTTCAAGTAAGGGCACCTACGCGTAACAAATCAACAAGAACCAACCTGGTGTCAAAGGGAGAAACCTTTTGCTATTTATTGACTAGCAAGTACAGAGACGTTCAACAAGATGTGGAACGGTGTGGCTACCATGAACAATGACCAACCAGATTAGGCATCGGCCACTTACCATGACCAACTAATCTTACAATGTGTGGACAACGTAGACAACCCATAATATGGGTCACAAACGGTCAGTGGAGGAAACAATGGTTTGGGGATACTAGATACCAACTAGCAAGTACAACGACCTTCAGTCAGTAGTAGCACGGAGTGGCTACCATGCACAATGACCGACCAAAGTAGGCATATGTACTGCCTTTGACCAAAGAAATCCGATGTGTATGGTCAACGTTGGCAACTCATAATACGAGTCACAAATAGTAAAAGGGGGAAACAATTGCTTGGGAACACCAGGTATCAACTAGCAAGCACACTGACCTTCAGTATGTTGTGGCACGGTGTGGATACCATGCACAATGACCAACCATATGTCACTGACCATGAGCAAAGAATGTCACCATGTGTGGTAAACTTTGACACCTCAAAACACGAGTCACAAATGGTCAGATTAGACGATAATGGTTTCTAAATACTAGTTATCAACTAGAAAGTAAAAATGCATTCAATATGTAGTGGCACAGTTTGGCTACAATGCACAGTGACCAACCAAAGTATGCATATGTAACTGACCATGACCAACGAATTTCACTTCATGTGGTCAATGTTGACAACTCACAACACGAGTCACAGATATTGAGAAAGGGTAACAATGGTTTGGGAACACTAGTTATCAACTAGAAAGCACAGAGACCTTCGATACGTAGTGACACGGCGTGGTAACCTTGTAGATTGATAAACCAAAGTAGGCATATGTCACTAACCATGACCAAAAGAGTTTCACAGAGTGTGGTCAACGTTGAAAACGCATAACACGAGTCACAAATTGTCAGAGGGGGAAATAATGGGTTGGGAACACTAGTTATCAACCAGCAAGTACAAATACCTTCAACAAGCACTAGCACGGTATGGCTAGCTTACACAGTGACCAACCAAAGGTTGCATACGTCACTGACTATGACCGAAGAAGTCCACTATGTGTGGTCAACATTGACAACTCATAACACAAGTCACAAATGGTCAGAGGGAGAGACAATGGTTTGGGAACCCTATGTATTCACTAGAAAGGACAAAGAACTTCAATACGTAGTGGCACGGTGCGGCTATTATGCACACCAAACAACCAAACTAGGCATGTCACTGACCATGATCAAAGAATTTCAATATGGGTGGTCAACGTTCACCAACCATAACACATGTCACAAATGGTCAGACGGGGAAACAATGGTCTGGGTATATTAGTTCTCAACTAGCAAGTACAGTGACCTTCAATCAGTATAAGCACGGTGTGGCTACCATACACAATGACCGACTAAAAAAGGCATATGTACTGCCTTTGACCAAAGAAATCCGCTGTGTGTGGTCAACGTTGACAACTCATAACAGAAGTCACAAATGGTCACAGGGGGAGACAATGGTTTGGGAACAACAGGTATCAACTAGCAAGCACAAGGACCTTCAATAAGTTGTGGCACGGTGTGAATACCATGCAGATGACCAACCAAAGAAGGCATATGTATCTCACCATGACCAATTAATGTCACTAAGTGTGGTAAACTATGACAATTCTTAGCACGAGTCACAAATGGTCAGGGTGGAAGATAATGGTTTGTGAATACCAGTTATCCACTAGCAAGTACAAATACCTTCAATACATAGTGGCACAGTGTGGCTACCATGCAAAGTGACAAAAAGAAGTATGCATATGTCATTGCCCATGACCAACAAATTGCACTTCATGTGGTCAGCCTTGACAACTCACAACACTGGTCACTGAAAGTCAAAGTGGGGTAACAATGGTTTTGGAACACCAACTGTTAGCTAGAAACCACAAATACCTTTTTTACATAGTGACACGACGTGGTAACCACGTACAGTGACAAACCAAACTAGGTATACGTCACTACCGATGACCAACAAATTTCACGGTGTGTGGTCAACGTTGAAAAGTCATCACACGAGTCACAAATGGTCATATGGGGAAACAATGGGCCGGGAACACTATTTATGAACTAACGGTATGATGAACTTCAGCAAGTAGTGGCACGGTATGGCTAGCGTGCACAGTGACCAACCAATGGATGAATACGTCACTGGCTATGACGGAAGAATTCCACTATGTGTGGTCCACATTGACAACTTATAACACGAGTCACGATTGGTCAGAGGGAGAGAAAATGGGTTGGGGACCATTTGCATGGACTAAAAAGGACAAATAACTTCAATACGTAGTGGCACGGTGTGGCTACTATGCACACCAAACAACCAAACTAGGCATATGTCACTGACCATGACCAAAGAATTTCAATATGGGTGGACAACGTTCACCAACCATACCACGAGTCACAAACGGTCAAAGGGGGGAATCATGGTCTGAGAATATCTGTTCTCAACTAGCAAGTACAACGACCTTCAATCAGTAGTAGCATGGTGTGGCTACCATGCAGAATGACTGACCAAAGCAGGCATATGTACTACCTTTGACCAAAGAAATCCGCTGTGTATGGTCAACGTTGGCAACTCATAATATGAGTCACAAATAGTCAAAGGGGAATACAATTATTTGGGAACACTTGGTATCAACTAGCAGGCATAATGACAATTTGTACGTTGTGGCACGGTGTGCATACCATGCATGATGACCAACCATATGTCACTGACCATATCCAAACAATGTCACCATGTGTGGTAAACTTTGACAACTCATAACACGAGTCACAAATGGTCAGAGTGGAAGATTATGGTTTCTAAATACTAATTACTGACTAGCAAGTACAAATGCCTTCAATATGCAATGGCACGGTGTGGCTACAATACACAGTGATCAGCCAAAGTATGCATATGTCAGTGACCGTGGCTTCAGATTTTCACTTCATGTGGTCTATGTTGACAACCCATAACACGAGTCACAGATAGTCAGAGGGGGCTAACAATAGTTCGAGAACACGACTTGTCAACAAGAAAACACAAAGACCGTTGATACGTAATGACAGAGCTTGGTAACCATGTACAGTGACAAACCAAAGTAGGCATATGTCACAAACCATGACCAAACAGATTTTGCAGTGTGTGGTTAACGTTGAAAACTCATTACACGAGTCACAAATGGTCAATGGGAGGAGCCATGGGTTGGGACCACTATTAATCAACTAGCAAGTAGAAAGAGTTTCAACAAGTAGTGGCACGGTGTGGCTAGCTTGCGCATTGACCAACCAAAGGATGCACACTTCACTGAGTATGACCGAAGAAGTCCAGTATGTATGGTCAACATTGACAACTCATACCACGAGTCACAACTGGTCAGAGGGAGAAACAATGGGTTGGGAACCCTATGTATCATCAATGGTCTGGGAATATCAGTTGTCAACTAGCAAGTACAGTGACCTTCAATCAGTAAAAGAACGGTGTGGCTACCATGCACAATGACCGACCAAAGCAGGCATATGTACTGCCTTTCACCAAATATATCCGCTGTGTGTGGTCAACGTTGACAACTCATAATAGGAGTCAAATGGTCAGAGAGGGAGACAATGGTTTGGGAGCACGAGATATCAGCAAGGAAGCACAAGGACCTTCAATAAGTTGTGGCACAGTGTGGATACCGTGCACGATGACCAGCCAAAGTAGGCATATGTCACTGACCATCACCAAATAACAACACTAAGTGTGGTAAACTTTGACAACTCACAATACGAGTCACAAATGGTCAGGGTGGAAGAAAATTGTTTGTGAATACTAGTTATCCAATAGCAAGTACAAATACCTTCAATATGTAGTGGCAAAGCGTGGCTACCATGAACAGTGACAGAACAGAGTATGCATGTGTCACTGACCATGACCAACGAATTTCACTTCATGTGGTCAGCATTGACAACTCACAACACGAGTCACTGATAGTCAGAGTGGGGTAACATTGGTTTGGGAACACCAACTATTAACTAGAAAGCAAAAATACCTTTGTTGCGTAGTGACACAGCGTGGTAACAACGTACAGTGATAAACCAAACCAGGCATATGTCACTAACCATGACCAACGAGTTTCACGGTGTGTGGTCAACGTTGAAAACTCATCACACGAGTCACAAATGGTTAGAGGGGGAAACAATGGGTTGGGAACACTAGTTATCAACTAGCAAGTATGAATAACTTCAACAAGTAGTCACACGGTGTAGCTAGCATTCACAGTGACCAACCAAAGGATGAATACGTCACTGACTATGACGGAAGAAGTCCGCTACGTGTGGTCAACATTGACAACTCATAACACAAGTCATGAATGGTCAGAGGGAGAGACAATGGTTTGGGAACCCTATGCATGGACTAGAAAGGAAAAACAACTTCAATACGTAGTGGCACGGTGTGGCTATTATGCACACCAAACAACAAAACTAGGCATATGTCACTGACCATGACCAAAGAATTTCAATATGGCTGGTCAACGTTCACCAACCATAACACAAGTCACAAACAGTGAGAGGGGGAAACAATGGTCCGGGAACATCAATTCCTAACTAGCAAGTACAACGACCTTCAATTTGTAGTAGCACGGTGTGGCTATCATGCAGAATAACCGGCCATAGTAGGCATATGTACTACCTTTGACCAAAGAAATCCGCTGTGTATGGTCGACGTTGGCAACTCATGATATGAGTCAAAAATAGTCAGAGGGGGAAACAATTATTAGGGAACACCGGGTATCAACTAGCAAGCACATAGACATTCTGTATGTTGTGGCACGGTGAAGATACCATGCATGATGACCAACCATATGTCACTGACCATGACCAAAGAATGTCACCGTGTGTGGTAAACTTTGACAACGCATAACACGAGTGACAAATGGTCAGAGTGGAATATTATGGCTTCTAAATACTAGTTACTGACTAGCAAGTACAAATACCTTCAATATGCAGTGGCACAGTGTGGCTACAATGCATAGTGACCAACCAGAGTACGCATATGTCAATGACCATGACCAAAGATTTTCACTAAACGTGGTCAATGTTGACAAGTCACAATACGAGTCACAGATAGTCAGAGGGGGATAACAATGGTTCGGGAACACTACTTGTCAACAAGAAAGTACAAAGACCTTTGATACGTAATGACACGGTGTGGTAACCATGTACAGTGAAAAACCAAAGTAAACATATGTCACAAACCATGACCAAATGGATTTCACATTGTGTGGTTAACGTTGAAAACTCATAATACGAGTCACAAATGGTTAGTGGGGGAAACCATGGGTTGGGAACACTATTTATCAAATAGCAAGTAGAAAGATTTTCAACAAGTAGTGGCACGGTGTGGCTAGCGTGCACAGTGACCAACCAAAGGATGCACAAGTCACTGACTATGACTGAAGAAGTCCACTATGTATGGTCAACATTGACAACTCATACCACGAGTCACAAATGGTCAGAGGGAGAGACAATGGATTGGGAACACTATGTATCGACAATGATCTGGGAATATCAGTTCTCAACTGGCAAGTACAATGACCTTCAATCAGTAAACGAACGGTGTGCCTACCATGCACAATGACCGACCAAAGTAGGCTTATGTACTGCCTTTGACCAAAGAAATTGGCTGTGTGTGGTCAACGTTGACAACTCATAATAGGAGTCACAAATGGTCAGAGGGGGAAACAATGGTTTGGGAGCACCAGATATCAGCAAGGAAGCACAAGGACCTTTGATAAGTTGTGGCACGGTGTGGATACCATGTACGATGACCAACCAAAGTAGGCACATGTCACCGACCATGATGAAATAACAACACTAAGTGTGGTAAACTTTGGCAACTCATAATACGAGTCACAAATGGTCAGGGTGTTGGATAATGGCTTGTGAATACTAGTTATCCACTAGCAAGTACAAATACCTTCAATATGTAGTGTCAAAGCGTGGCTACCATGCACAGTGACCAAACAGAGTATGCATATACCATGACCATGACCAACAAATTTCACTTCATGTGGTCAGCGTTGACAACTCACAACACGAGTCACTGATAGTCAGAGTGGGGTAACAATGGTTTGGGAACACCAACTCTTAACTAGAAAGCACAAATACCTTTATAACATTGTGACACGGCATGGGAACCACGTACAGTAAGAAACCAAACCATGCATATGTCAATAACCATTACCAACAAATTTCAAGGTGTGTGGTCAACGCTGAAAAATCATCGCACGAGTCAGAAACGGTCAGAGGGGGAAACAATGGGTTGGAAACACTAGTCATCAACTAGCAAGTATGAAGAACTTCAACAAGTAGTGGCACGGTGTGGCTAGCGTGCACAGCAGCCAACCAAAGAATGAATACGTCATTGACTTTGACCGAAGACGTCCACTACGTGTGGTCAACATTGACAACTCATACCACGAGTCACGAATGGTCAGAGGGAGAGACAATGGTTTGGGAACCCTATGCATGGACTAGAAAGGACAAGTAACTTCAATACGTAGTGGCACGGTGTGGCTATTATGCACACCAAACAACCAAACTAGGCATATGTCTCTGACCATGACCAAAGGAATTTGAACATGGGTGGTCAACGTTCAACCACCAGAACACGAGTCACAAACGGTCAGAAGGGGGAAACAATGGTCCGGGAATATCAGTTATCAACTAGCAAGTACAACGACCTTCAGTTAGTAGTAGCACGGTGTGGCTACCATGCACGATGACCGACCAAAGTAGGCATATGTATTGCCTTTGACTAAAGAAATCCGCTGTGTATGGTCCACATTGGCAACTCATAGTACGAGTCACAAAGAGTCAGAGGGGGGAACAATTGTTTGGGAACATCAGGTATCAACTAGCAAGCACAATGACCTTCAGTACGTTATGGTACGGTGTGGATACCATGCACAATGACCAACCATATGTCACCGACCATGACCAAAGAATGTCACCATGTGTGGTAGACTTTGACAGCTCATCATACGAGTCACAAATGGTAAGAATGGAAGATAATGGTTTCTAAATACTAGTTATCGACTAGCAAGTACAAATACCTTCAATATGCAGAGGCACAGCGTGGCTACAATGCACAGTAACCAACCAAAGTATGCATATGTCACTGACCATGACCAACGGATTTCACTTCATGTGCTCAATGTCGACAACTCACAACACGAGTCACACATAGTCAGAGGGGGCTAACAATGGTTTGAGAACACTAGCTGTCAACAAGAAAGCACAAAGACCTTTGATACGCAATGCCATGGCGTGGTAGCCATGTACAGTGACAAACCAAAGTAGGCATATGGATCAAAGTATGATCAAACAGATTTTACAGTGTGTGGTTAACGCTGAAAACTCATAACAGGAGTCACAAATGGTCAGTGGGGGTAACCATGGGTTGGGAACACTCTTTATCAACAAGCAAGTAGAAAGATTTCCAACAAGTAGTGGCACGGTGTGGCTAGCTTGCACAGTGACCAACCAAAGGATGCACACGTCACTGACTATGACCGAAAAAGTCCACCATGTATGGTCAACATTGACAACTCATACCACGAGTAACAAATGGTCAGAGGGAGAGACAATGGTTTGGGAACCCTATGTATCGACAAGAAAGGGCAAATATATTCAATACGTAGGGGCACAGATTGGCTGCTATGCACACTAAACAACGACACTAGGCATGTCACTGACCATGACCAGAGAATTTCAATATGGGTGGTCAACGTTCACCAACCATAACACATGTCACAAATGGTCAGAAGGGAAACAATGGTCTGTGAATATCAGTTCTCAAATATCATGTACAGTGACCTTTAATCAGTATAAGCACGGTGTGGCTACCATCCACAATAACCGACCAACGTAGGCATATGTACTACCTTTGACCAAAGAAATCCGTTGCGTGTGGTCAACGTTGACAACTCATAACAGACGTCACAAATGGTCAAAGGGGGAGACAATGGTTTGAGAGCACCAGTTATAAACTAGCAAGCACAAGGACCTTCAATAAGTTGTGGCACGGTGTGCATACCATGCACGATGAGCAACCAAAGCAGGCATATGTCAGTTACCATGACCAAATAATGTCACTAAGTGTGGAAAACCTCAACAACTCATAACACGAGTCACAAATGGTCAGGGTGGAAGATAATGGTTTGTGTATACTAGTTATCGACTAGCAAGTACAAATACCTTCAATATGTAGTGGAACAGCGTGGCTACCATGAACAGAGACCAATTAGAGTATGCATATGTCACTGACGATGACCAACGAGTTACACTTCATGTGGTCAGCGTTGAGAACTCACAACACGAGTCACTGATAGTGAGAGTGGGGTAACAATTGTTTGGGAACACCAACTATTAACTAGAAAGCACAAATACCTTTATTATGTAGTGACACGACGCGGTAACCACGTATAGTGACAAACCAAACTAGGCATATGTCACTAACCATGACCAACAAATTTCACAGTGTGTGGTCAACATTGAAAACTCATCACACGAGTCACAAATGGTCAGAGGGGGAAACAATGGGTTGAGAACACTAGTTATCAACTAGCAAGTATGAATAACTTCAGCAAGTAGTGGCACGGTGTGGCTAGCGTGCAAAGTGACCACCCAAAGGATGAATACGTCACTGACTATGACGGAAGACTTCCACTATGTGTGGTCAATATTGACAACTCATAACACGAGTCACGAATGGTCAGAGGGAGAGACAATGGTTTGAGAACCCTATGCATGGACTAGAAAGGAGAAATAACTTCAATACGTAGTGGCACAATGTGGCTACTATGCACACCAAACAACCAAACTAGGGATATGTCACTCACAATGACGAAAGAATTTCAACATGGGTGGTCAACGTTCACCGACCATAACACGAGTCACAAACGGTCAGAAGGGGGAAACAACAGTCCGGGAATATCAGTTCTCAACTAGCAAATAAAACGACCTTCAATCAGTAGTAGCGCGGTGTGGCTACCATGCACAATGACTGACCAAAGTAGGCATATGTACTGCCTTTGACCAAAAAAATCCGCTGTGTATGGTCAACGTTGGCAACTCATAATACGAGTCACAAATAGTTTGAGGGGGAAACAATTGTTTGGGAACACCAGGTATCAACTAGCAAGCACAATGTCCTTCAGTACGTTGTGGCACGGTGTGGATACCATGCACGATGACCAACCATATGTTACTAACCATGACCAAAGAATGTCACCATGTGTGGTAAATTTCGACAACTCATAACACGAGTCACAAATGGTCAGAGTGGAATACTATGGTTTCTAAATACTAGTTATGGACTAGCAAGTACAAATACCTTCAGTATGCAGTGGCACAGCGTGGCTACAATTCAGAGTGACCAACCAAACTATCCATATGTCACTGACCATGACCAGAGAGTTTCACTTCATGTGGTCAATGTTGACAACTCACAACACGAGCCACAGATAGTCAGAGGGGGCTAACAATGGGGCGAGAACAATAGCTGTCAACAAGAAAGCACAAAGACCTTTGATACGTAATGACACAACGTGGTAACCATGTACAGTGACAAACCAAAGTAGGCATATGTCACAAATCATGACCAAACGGATTTCACAGTGTGTGGTTAACGTTGAAAATGCAAAACACGAGTCACAAATGGTCAGCGGGGGAAACCATGGGTTGGGAACACTATTTATCAACTTGCAAGTAGAAAGCTTTAAAACAAGTAGTGGTACGGTGTGGCGAGCTTGCGCAGTGACCAACCAAAGGATGCACACGTCACTGACTATGACCGAACAAGTCCACTATGTATGGTCAACATTGACAACTCATACCACGAGTCACAAATGGTCAAAGGGAGAGACAATGGTTTGGGAACCCTATGTATCACTAGAAAGGACAAAGAACTTCAATACGTAGTGGTACGGTGGGGCTACTATGCACACCAAACAACCAAACTAGGCATGTCACTCACCATGACCGAAGAATTTTAATATGGGTGGTCAACGTTAACCAACCATGACACATGTCACAAACGGTCAGAAGGGGAAAGAATGGTCTGGGAATATCAGTTCTCAACTAGCAGGTAGAGTGACCTTCAATGAGGATGAGCACGTTGTGGGTAACATGCAGAATGACCGACCAAAGTAGGCATATGTACTGCTTTTGACAAAAGAAATACGATGTGTGTGGTCAACGTTGACAACTCATAATAGGAGTCACAAATGGTCAGAGGGAGAGACCATGGTTTGGGAACACCAGATATCAACTAGCAAGCATAAGGACCTTCAATAAGTTGTGGCACGATGTGGATACCATGCACGATGACCAACCAAAGTAGGCATATGTTACTGACCATGACCAAATAATGTCACTAAGTGAGGTAAACTTTGACAACTCATGACAGGAGTCAGAAATGGTCAGGGTGGAAGATAATGGTTTGTTAATACTAGTTAGCCACTAGCAAGTACAAATACCTTCAGTATGTAGTGGCAAAGCGTGGCTACCATGCACAGTGACCAACCAGAGTATGCATATGTCATTGACCATGACCACCGAATTTACCTTCATGTGTTCAGCGTTGACAACTCACAACACGAGTCACTGATAGTCAGAGTGGGGTGACAATGGTTTGGGAACACCAACTATTAACTAGAAAGCACAAATACCTTTACTACGTAGTGACACGGTGTGGTAACCACGTACAGTGACAAACCAAACTAGGCATATGTCACTGACCATGACCAAAGAAGTTTAGTACGTGTGGTCAGCGTTCACGAGTCATGATACAAGTGAAAAATGGGCAGAGGGAGAAACAATGGGTTGGGAACCCTATGTATCGGCTAGAAAGGACAAGAAACTGTAATACGTAGTGGCACGGTGTGGCTACCAGGCACAATGACCGACCAACGCAAGCATGTGTATCGCCTTTGACCAAAGAAATCCGCTGTGTATGGTCCACATTGGCAGCTCATAGTACGAGTCACAAAGAGTCAGAGGGGGGAACAATTGTTTGGGAACATCAGGTATCAACTAGCAAGGACAATGACCTTCAGTACGTTATGGTACGGTGTGGATACCATGTACGATGACCAACCAAAGTAGGCGTATGTGACTGACCATGACCAAAGAAGTTTAGTACGTGTGGTCAGCGTTCACGAGTCATGATACAAGTGAAAAATGGGCAGAGGGAGAAACAATGGGTTGGGAACCCTATGTATCGGCTAGAAAGGACAAGAAACTGTAATACGTAGTGGCACGGTGTGGCTACCAGGCACAATGACCGACCAACGCAAGCATGTGTATCGCCTTTGACCAAAGAAATCCGCTGTGTATGGTCCACATTGGCAGCTCATAGTACGAGTCACAAAGAGTCAGAGGGGGGAACAATTGTTTGGGAACATCAGGTATCAACTAGCAAGGACAATGACCTTCAGTACGTTATGGTACGGTGTGGATACCATGTACGATGACCAACCAAAGTAGGCGTATGTGACTGACCATGACCAAAGAAGTTTAGTACGTGTGGTCAGCGTTCACGAGTCATGATACAAGTGAAAAATGGGCAGAGGGAGAAACAATGGGTTGGGAACCCTATGTATCGGCTAGAAAGGACAAGAAACTGTAATACGTAGTGGCACGGTGTGGCTACCAGGCACAATGACCGACCAACGCAAGCATGTGTATCGCCTTTGACCAAAGAAATCCGCTGTGTATGGTCCACATTGGCAGCTCATAGTACGAGTCACAAAGAGTCAGAGGGGGGAACAATTGTTTGGGAACATCAGGTATCAACTAGCAAGGACAATGACCTTCAGTACGTTATGGTACGGTGTGGATACCATGTACGATGACCAACCAAAGTAGGCGTATGTGACTGACCATGACCAAAGAAGTTTAGTACGTGTGGTCAGCGTTCACGAGTCATGATACAAGTGAAAAATGGGCAGAGGGAGAAACAATGGGTTGGGAACCCTATGTATCGGCTAGAAAGGACAAGAAACTGTAATACGTAGTGGCACGGTGTGGCTACCAGGCACAATGACCGACCAACGCAAGCATGTGTATCGCCTTTGACCAAAGAAATCCGCTGTGTATGGTCCACATTGGCAGCTCATAGTACGAGTCACAAAGAGTCAGAGGGGGGAACAATTGTTTGGGAACATCAGGTATCAACTAGCAAGGACAATGACCTTCAGTACGTTATGGTACGGTGTGGATACCATGTACGATGACCAACCAAAGTAGGCGTATGTGACTGACCATGACCAAAGAAGTTTAGTACGTGTGGTCAGCGTTCACGAGTCATGATACAAGTGAAAAATGGGCAGAGGGAGAAACAATGGGTTGGGAACCCTATGTATCGGCTAGAAAGGACAAGAAACTGTAATACGTAGTGGCACGGTGTGGCTACCAGGCACAATGACCGACCAACGCAAGCATGTGTATCGCCTTTGACCAAAGAAATCCGCTGTGTATGGTCCACATTGGCAGCTCATAGTACGAGTCACAAAGAGTCAGAGGGGGGAACAATTGTTTGGGAACATCAGGTATCAACTAGCAAGGACAATGACCTTCAGTACGTTATGGTACGGTGTGGATACCATGTACGATGACCAACCAAAGTAGGCGTATGTGACTGACCATGACCAAAGAAGTTTAGTACGTGTGGTCAGCGTTCACGAGTCATGATACAAGTGAAAAATGGGCAGAGGGAGAAACAATGGGTTGGGAACCCTATGTATCGGCTAGAAAGGACAAGAAACTGTAATACGTAGTGGCACGGTGTGGCTACCAGGCACAATGACCGACCAACGCAAGCATGTGTATCGCCTTTGACCAAAGAAATCCGCTGTGTATGGTCCACATTGGCAGCTCATAGTACGAGTCACAAAGAGTCAGAGGGGGGAACAATTGTTTGGGAACATCAGGTATCAACTAGCAAGGACAATGACCTTCAGTACGTTATGGTACGGTGTGGATACCATGTACGATGACCAACCAAAGTAGGCGTATGTGACTGACCATGACCAAAGAAGTTTAGTACGTGTGGTCAGCGTTCACGAGTCATGATACAAGTGAAAAATGGGCAGAGGGAGAAACAATGGGTTGGGAACCCTATGTATCGGCTAGAAAGGACAAGAAACTGTAATACGTAGTGGCACGGTGTGGCTACCAGGCACAATGACCGACCAACGCAAGCATGTGTATCGCCTTTGACCAAAGAAATCCGCTGTGTATGGTCCACATTGGCAGCTCATAGTACGAGTCACAAAGAGTCAGAGGGGGGAACAATTGTTTGGGAACATCAGGTATCAACTAGCAAGGACAATGACCTTCAGTACGTTATGGTACGGTGTGGATACCATGTACGATGACCAACCAAAGTAGGCGTATGTGACTGACCATGACCAAAGAAGTTTAGTACGTGTGGTCAGCGTTCACGAGTCATGATACAAGTGAAAAATGGGCAGAGGGAGAAACAATGGGTTGGGAACCCTATGTATCGGCTAGAAAGGACAAGAAACTGTAATACGTAGTGGCACGGTGTGGCTACCAGGCACAATGACCGACCAACGCAAGCATGTGTATCGCCTTTGACCAAAGAAATCCGCTGTGTATGGTCCACATTGGCAGCTCATAGTACGAGTCACAAAGAGTCAGAGGGGGGAACAATTGTTTGGGAACATCAGGTATCAACTAGCAAGGACAATGACCTTCAGTACGTTATGGTACGGTGTGGATACCATGTACGATGACCAACCAAAGTAGGCGTATGTGACTGACCATGACCAAAGAAGTTTAGTACGTGTGGTCAGCGTTCACGAGTCATGATACAAGTGAAAAATGGGCAGAGGGAGAAACAATGGGTTGGGAACCCTATGTATCGGCTAGAAAGGACAAGAAACTGTAATACGTAGTGGCACGGTGTGGCTACCAGGCACAATGACCGACCAACGCAAGCATGTGTATCGCCTTTGACCAAAGAAATCCGCTGTGTATGGTCCACATTGGCAGCTCATAGTACGAGTCACAAAGAGTCAGAGGGGGGAACAATTGTTTGGGAACATCAGGTATCAACTAGCAAGGACAATGACCTTCAGTACGTTATGGTACGGTGTGGATACCATGTACGATGACCAACCAAAGTAGGCGTATGTGACTGACCATGACCAAAGAAGTTTAGTACGTGTGGTCAGCGTTCACGAGTCATGATACAAGTGAAAAATGGGCAGAGGGAGAAACAATGGGTTGGGAACCCTATGTATCGGCTAGAAAGGACAAGAAACTGTAATACGTAGTGGCACGGTGTGGCTACCAGGCACAATGACCGACCAACGCAAGCATGTGTATCGCCTTTGACCAAAGAAATCCGCTGTGTATGGTCCACATTGGCAGCTCATAGTACGAGTCACAAAGAGTCAGAGGGGGGAACAATTGTTTGGGAACATCAGGTATCAACTAGCAAGGACAATGACCTTCAGTACGTTATGGTACGGTGTGGATACCATGTACGATGACCAACCAAAGTAGGCGTATGTGACTGACCATGACCAAAGAAGTTTAGTACGTGTGGTCAGCGTTCACGAGTCATGATACAAGTGAAAAATGGGCAGAGGGAGAAACAATGGGTTGGGAACCCTATGTATCGGCTAGAAAGGACAAGAAACTGTAATACGTAGTGGCACGGTGTGGCTACCAGGCACAATGACCGACCAACGCAAGCATGTGTATCGCCTTTGACCAAAGAAATCCGCTGCGTATGGTCAACATTGACAACTCATACCACGAGTCACGAATGGTCAGTGGGGGTAACCATGGGTTGGGAACACTAGTTATCAACTAGCAAGTACAACGACCTTCAGTTAGTAGTAGCACGGTGTGGCTATTATGCACACCAAACAACCAAACTAGGCATATCTCACCGGCCATGATGTAAGAATTTCAATATGAGTGGTCAACGTTCACCGACCATAACACAAGTCACAAACGGTCAGAAGGGGGAAACAATGGTCCGGGAATATCAGTTCTCAACCAGCAAGTACAACGACCTTCTGTCAGTAGTAGCACGGTGTGGCTACCATGCACAGTGTCCGACCAAAGTAGGCATATGTATTGCCCTTGACCAAAGAAATCCGCTGTTTATGGTCAACGTTGGCAACTCATAATACGAGTCACAAATAGTTAGATGGGGGAACAATTGTTTGGGAACACCAGGTATCCACTAGCAAGCACAATGACCTTCAGTACTTTGTGGCACGGTGTGGATACCATGCACGATGACCAACCATATGTCACTGACCATGACCAAAGCATGTCACCATGTGTGGTAAACTTTGACAACTCATAGCAAAAGTCAGAAGTGGTCAGAGTAAAAGATAATGGTCTCTAATACTAGTTATCGACTAGCAAGTACAAATACATTCAGTTTGCAGTTGCACAGTGTGGCTACAATGCACAGTGACCAACCAAAGTATGCATATGTCACTGACCATGACCAGAGAATTTCACTTCATGTGGTCAATGTTGACAACTCACAACACGAGTCACAAATATTCAGAGGGGGTAACATTGGTTTGGGAACACTAGCTATCACCTAGAAAGCACAGAGACGTTCGATACATAGTGACAGGGCGTGGTATCCATGTACAGTGACAACCCAAAGTAGGCATATGTCACTAACCATGACCAGAAGAGTTTCACAGTGTGTGGTCAATGTTGAAACGCATAACACGAGTCACAAATGGTC
>SZWC01000327.1:73501-102851 GCA_023375785.1 Penium margaritaceum | reverse complement strand
GTCAGTGGAGGAAACAATGGTTTGGGAATACTAGACACCAACTAGCAAGTACAGTGACCTTCAGTCGGTAGTAGCACGGTGTGGATACCATGCACAATGACCGACCAAAGTAGGCATATGTACTGCCTTTGACAAAAGAAATCCGCTGTGTATGGTCAGCGTTGGCAACTCATAATACGAGTCACAAATAGTCAGATGGGGAAACAAATGTTTGGGAACACCATGTATCAACTAGCAAGCACAATGACCTTCAGTAAGTTGTGGCACGGTGTGGATACCATGCACAATGACCAACCATATGTCACTGAACATGACCAAAGAATCTCACCATGTGTGGTAAACTTTGACAACTCACATCAAGAGTCACAAATGGTTAGAGTAGAAGATAATGGGTTTTTAAGTACTAGTTATCGACTAGCAAGTACAAATACCTTTGATATGCAGTGGCACAGTGTGGCTACAATGCATAGTGTCCAACCAAAGTATGCACATGTCACTGACAATGACCAAATAATTTCACTTCATGTGGTAAATGTTGACAACTCACACCACGAGTCACAGATATTAAGAGGGGGTAACAATGGTTTGGGAACACTAGCTATCAATTACAAAGCACAGAGACCTTTGATACGTTGTGACACGGCGTGGAAATGATGTACAGTGACAAACCAAAGTAGGCATATGTCACTAATCATGAACAAAAGAATTTCAGAGTGTGTGGTCAACGTCGAAAATGCATTACACGAGTCACAAGCAGTCAGAGGGGGAAACAATGGGTTGGGAACACTAGTTATCAACTAGCAAGTACAAAGAACTTCAACAAGCAGTGGCACGCTATGGCTAGCATACACAGTGACCAACCAAAGAACGCATACATCACTGACTATGACCGAAGAAGTGCACTATGTGTGATCAACATTGACAACTCATAACACAAGTCACAAATAGTCAGAGGGAGTGACAATGGTTTGGGAACCCTATGTATTGACTAGAGAGGACAAAGAAGTTCAATACGTAGTGGCACTGTGTGGCTACAATGCACACCAAACAACCAAACTAGGAATCACTCACTGACCATGACCAGAGAATTTCAAGATGGGTGGTCAACGTTCACCAACCATAACACATGTCACAAACGGTCAGAAGGGGAAACAATGGTCTGGGAATATCAGTTATCAACTAGCAAGTACAGTGACCTTCAATGAGGATAAGCACGGCGTGGCTACCCTGCACAATGACCGACCAAAGTAGGCATATGTACTGCCTTTGACCAAAGAAATGTGTTGTGTATGGTCAACTTTTGCAACTCATAATACGAGTCACAAATAGTCAAAGGGGGGAACAATTGTTTGGGAACACCAGGTATCAACTAGCAAGCACAATGACCTTCAGTACGTTGTGGCACGGTGTGGATACCATGCATGATTACCAACCATATGTCACTGACCATGACCAAAGAATGTCACCATGTGTGGTAAACTTTGACAACTCATAACACGAGTCACAAATGGTCAGAGGGGGAAACAATGGGTTGGGAACACTAGTTATCAACCAGCAAGTACAATGACCTTCAACAAGCAGTGGCACCGCATGGCTAGCGTACATAGTGACCAACGAACAGATGAATATGTCACTGACTATGATGGAAGAAGTCCACTATGTGTGGTCAACATTGACAGCTCGTAACATGAGTCACCAATGGGCAGAGGGAGAGACAATGGTTTGGGAACCATATGCAAGGAATATAAAGGACAAATATCTTCAATACGTAGTGGCACGGTGTGGCTACTATGCACACCAATCAACCAAACTAGGCATATGTCACTGACCATGACCAAAGTATTTCAACAGTGGTAAACGTTCACCAACCATAACATGAGTCACAAACGGTCAGAGGGGGCAACGATGGTCTGGGAATATCAGTTCTCAACTAGTAGGTACAACGACCTTCAATCAGTAGTAGCACGGCGTGGCTACCATGCACAATGACCGACCAAAGTAGGCATATTCAGTGCCATTGACCAAAGAAATCCGCTGTGTATGGTCAACGTTGGCAACTCATAATATGAGTCACAAATGAGGGGAAAACAATTTTTTGGGAACCCCAGGTATCAACTAGCAAGCACAATGACAGTCCGTACGTTGTGGCACGGTGTGGATACCATGCACGATGACCAACCATATGTCACTGACCATGACCTAAGAATGTCACCATGTGCGGTAAACTTTGACAACTCATTACACGAGTCACAAATGGTCCGAGTGGAAGATTGTGGTTTCTAAATACTAGTTATTGACTAGCAAGTACAGATACCTTCAATATGCAGTGGTACGGTGTGGCTACAGTGCATAGTGATCAACCAAAGCATGCATATGTCACTGACCATGACCAAAGAATTTCACTTGATGTGGTCAATGTTGACAACTCACAACACGAGTCACAGATAGTCAGAGGGGGCTAACAATGGGCCGAGAACACTAGCTGCCAACAAGAAAGCACAAAGACCTTTGATACGTAATGACACGGCGTGGTAACCATGTACAGTGACAAACCAAAGTAGGCATATGTCACAAACCATGACAACTCAAAACACGAGTCACAAATGGTCAGAGGGAGAGACAATGGTTTGGGAACCCTACGTATTGACTATAAACGACAAATATCTTCAATACGTAGTGGCACGGTGTGGCTACTATGCAATAAAAACAACCAAACTAGGCATGTCACTGACAATGACCAGGGAATTTCAATATGGGTGGCCAATGTTCACCAACCATAACACATGTCACAGACGGTCAGAAGGGGAAACGATGGCCTGGGAATATCAGTTCTGAACTAGCAAGTACAGTGACATTCAATCACGATAAGCTCAGCGTGGCTACCATGCACAATGACAGACCAAAGTAGGCATATGTACTGCCTTTGACCAAACAAATCCACTGTGTCAAGTCAACGTTGACAACTCATAATAGGAGTCACAAATGGTCAGAGGGGGAGATAATGGTTTGGGAACACTAGATATCAACTAGCAGCAAACATTTTGGTTGATCACTTTGTATGCTAGCCATACCGTGCCACTGCTTGTTTAAGGGCTTTGTACTTGCTGGTTGATAACTAGTGTTCCCAACCCATTGTTTCCCCCTGTGACAAATTGTGACTCATGTTATGTGTTTCCAACGTTGACCACACACTGTGAAACTTGTTTGGTCATGGTTAGTGACATATGCCTACTTTGGTTTGTGGCTGTACATGGTTACCACCCCGTGTCACTACGTATCGAAGGTCTCTGTGCTTTCTAGTTAATTGTTACCCCCTATGAATATCTGTGACTCGTGTTGTGAGTTGTCAACATTGACTACATGAAGTGAAATTCTTTGGTCATGGTTTGTGACACATGCATTCTTTGGTTGGTCACTGTGCATAGTAGCCACACAGTGCCACTGCATATTGAAGGTATTTGTACTTGCTAGTCAATAACTAGTATTGACAAACCATTATCTTCTACTCTGACCATTTGTGACTCATGTTATGAGTTGTCAAAGTTTACCACACATGGTGACATTGTTTATGGTCAGTGACATATGGTTGGTCATTGTGCATGGTATCCACACCGTGCCACATCGTACTGAAGGTGATTGTGCTTGCTAGTTTATACCTGGTGTTCCAAAACAATTATTTCCCCCTCTGACTATCTATGACTCGTATTATGAGTTGCCAACATTGAACATACACAGCATATTTCTTTGGTCAAATGCAGTACATATGCCTACTTTGGTCGGTCATTGTGCATGGTAGCCACAGCGTGCTACTACTGACTGAAGGTCGTTGTACTTGCTAGTTGGTATCTAGTATTCCCAAACCATTGTTTCCTCCACTGACCGTTTGTGACCCACATTATGGTTGTCAACGTTGTCCACACATAGTATAATTATTTGGTCATGGTAAGTGGCCCATGCCTAATCTGGTCGGTCATTGTGCATGGTAGCAACACCGTTCCACTACTTGTTGAAAGCCTTTGTACTTGTTAGTCAATAAATAGCAAAAGGTTTGTCCCTTTGACACCAGGTCGGTTTTTGTTGATCTGTTACGCGTAGGTGCCCTCACTGGAATACTCCCTCCCACCCCCCTAGAGGGATGTTCCGTGGACGACCTAGTGGACAGAATTGCGACCGCATTATGACACCCCCCTACCCCCCCGAGGCTTGGGCTTGAAGTGAGAGTTGAGGTATCACAACACGTCCCCCACCCCCCCCCCCCCCCCCCCCTCCCAGGTCGCGAGCATATTCTATATTGCACGTACCAGAATCTAACTCTATAATCACTAAACCAACTCACATGGTGTTCATATGATGTCCAAATGACATTACAAGGGTTCATATGGGTAAAGGGCTTAAAATAAGCAGGTGTAAGATTAAAGGGTAGTTTTCAAAAGCGTGAATGATAAAAAAGTTAGTTTAATCATATAAAAATGACGCTGACGGAATTTCAAGAACTGCAAATTGGAGCTTGAATAACCTCTCAATAATTGCTCCGCTTGACCAGCCGTAAGAATGAAAGTTGACTACACACGGTGAAACTCTTTTATGATATTCAGTGACACAAGCATACTTTGGTTGGTCATTGTGCATGGTAGCCACACCGTGCCACCACTTATCGAAGGTCTTTGTTCTTGCTAGTCAATACCGAGTATTCCCAAACCATTGTTTCTCCCTCTGCCCATTTTTGACCTGTTTTATGAGTTGTGAACGTTGACCACTCACACTAAACTTCTTTGGTCATGAGCAGTGATGTATGCCTACTTGGGTAGGTCATTGTGCACAGTAGCCACACCGGGCAAATACATATGAAAAACCTTTATACTTGCTAGAAGATGCATAGTATTTTTAAACCATGTTTTCCTCCTGTGACCATTTGTGACTCGTATTATGGGTTGTGAACGTTGACCACCCATGTTTAAATTCTTTGGTCATGGTTAGTGACATATGTCTAGTTTGGTTTGTCACTGTACGTGGTCACCACGCCGTGTCACTACGTATTGAAGGTCTTTGTGCTTTCTACTTGATAGCTAGTGTTCCCAAACCATTGTTACCCTCATGTGACTATCAGTGACTCGTGTCATGAGTTGTCAACGCTGACCACATGAAGTGAAATTTGTTGGTTATGGTCAATGACATATGCATACTTCGGTTGGTCACTGTGCATGGTGGCCACGCTGTGCCACTACATGTTGAAGGTATTTGTACTTGCTAGTCGATATCTAGTATTCACAAGCCATTATCTTCCACCATGACTATTTGTGACTCGTGTTATGAGTTGCCAAAGTTTACCACACTTAGTGAAATGATTTGGTCATGGTCATTGATACATGCCTACATTGGTTGGTCATCGTGCATGGTATCCACACCGTGCCACAACGTATTGAATGTCCTTGTGCTTGCTAGTTCATACCTGGTGTTCCAAAACCATTTTCTCCGCTGACCACACACAGCGAATTTCTTTGGTGAAAGGTAGTACATATGCCTCCTTTGGTTGGTCATTGTGCATGGTAGCCACACCGTGCTTATACTAATTGAAGGCCGATGTAATTGCTAGTTGAGAACGGATATTTACAGCCCATTGTTTCCCCCTCTGGCCGTTTGTGACTCGTGTTATGGTTGGTGAATGTTGACCACCCATATTGAAATTCTTTAATCATGTTCGGTGACATATGCCTTATTTGGTTGTTTGGTGTGCATAGTAGCCACACCGTGCTACTACTTATTGAAGTTCGTTGTCTGTTCTAGTCGATACATAGGATTCCCAAACCATTGTCTCCCCCTCTGACCATTTGCGACTCGTGCTATGGATTGTCAACGTTGACCACACACAGCAGATTTCTTTGGTCAAAGGCAGTACATATGCCTTCTTTGGTTGGTCATTGTGCCTGGTAGCCACACTGTGCTACTACTGACAAAAGGTTGTTGTACTTGCTAGTTGGTATCTAGAATTTGCAAACTACTGAGAACTGATAATCACAGACCATTGCTTCCCCCTCTGACCGTTTGTGACTCGTGTTCTGGTTGGTCAACGTTGACCACCCATATTCAAGTTCTTTCATCATGGCCGGTGACATATGCCTAGTTTGGTTGCTTGGTGGGCATAGTAGCCACACCGTGCCACTACGTATTGAAGATATTTTTCCTTTCTAGACGATACATAGGGTTCCCAAACCATTGTCTCTCCCTCTGCCCAATTTTGACTCGTGGTATGAGTTGTCAATGTTGACCATACATAGTGGACTTCTTCCGACATAGTCAGTGACGTGTGCATCCTTTGGTTGGTCACTGTGCACGCTAGCCACACCGTGCCACAACTTGTTGAAAATCGTTCTACTTGCTAGTTGATAAATAGTGTTCCCAATCCATGGTTTCCCCCACTGACCATTTGTGACTCGTGTAATCAGTGTTCAACACTAACCACACACTGTGAAATCCGTTTGGTCATGGTTTGTGACATATGCCTACTTTGGTTTGTCACTGTACATGGTTACCACGCCGTGTCATTACGTATCGAAGGGTTTTGTGCTTTCTTGTTGACAGCTAGTGTTCTCAAACCATTGTAAGCCCCCTCTGACTATCTGTGACTCGTGTTGTGGGTTATCAACATTGACCACATGAAATGAAATTCTTTGGTCATGGTCAGTGACATATGCATACTTTCGTTGGTCACTATGTATTGTAGCCACACTGTGTCACTGCATATTGAAGGTATTCATACTTGCTAGTCAATAACTAGTATATAGATACCATTATCTTCCACTCCGACCATTTGTGACTCGTATTATGAGTTGTCAAAGTTTACCACACATGGTGACATTCGTTGGTCATGGTCAGTGAGATATGGTTGGTCATCGTGCATGGTATCCACACCGTGCCACAACGTACTGAAGGTCATTGTGCTTGCTAGTTGATACCTGGTGTTCCCAAACAACTGTTCCCCCCTCTCACTATTTGTGACTCGTATTATGAGTTGTCAACGTTGACCATACACAGCGGATTTCTTTGGTCAAAGGCAATACATATGCCTACTTTGGTCCGTCATTATGCATGGTAGCCACACCGTGCTACTACTAACTGAAGGTCGTTGTACTTGCTAGTTGAGAGCTGATATTCCCGGACCATTATTTCCCCCTTCTGACCATATGTGACTCGTGTTATGGTCGGTGAACGTTGACCACCCATACTAAAATTCTTTGGTCATGGTCAGTGACATATGCCTAGTTTGGTTGTTTGGTGAACATAGTAGCCCTACTGTGCCACTACGTATTGAAGTTATTTGTCCTCTCTAGGCCATGCATAGGGTTCCCAAACTGATGTCTCCCCCTCGGACCATTCATGACTCGTGTTATGGGTTGTCAATATTGACCACACGTAGTCGACTTCTTCTGTCATAGTCAGTGACGTATTCATCCTTTGGTTGGTCACTGTGCACGCTAGCCACACCGTGCCACTACTTGTGGAAGTTCATTGTACTTGCTAGTTGATAACTAGTGTTCCCATCCCATTGTTTCCCCCTCTGACCATTTCTGAATCGTGTGATGAGTTTTCAACGTTGACCACACACCGTGAAGTTTATTGGTCATGGTTAGTGACGTATGCCTAGTTTGGTTTGTCACTGTACATGGCTACCATGCCATGTCACTATGTAATAAAGATATTTGTGCTTTCTAGTTAATAGTTGGTGTTCCCAAACCATTGTTTCCCCACGGTGACTATCAGTGACCCGTGTTGTGATTTGTCAACGCTGAGCACATGAAGTGAAATTTGTTGGTCATTGTCAGTGACACATGCATACCCTGGTTGGTCACTGTGCATGGTTGCCACACTGTGCCACTACATATTGAAGGTATATGTACTTGCTAGTGGATAACTAGTATTCACAAACCATTATCTTCCACCCTGATAATTTGTGATTTGTGTTATGAGTTGTCAACGTTTACCACACTTAGTGACATTATTTGGTCATGGTCAGTGACATATGCCTACTTTGGTTGGTCATCGTGCATGGTATCCACACTGTGCCAAAACGTATTGAAGGTCCCTCTGCTTTCTAGTTGATATCTGGTGCTCCTAAACCATTGTCTCCCCCTCTGACCATTTGTGACTCCTATTAGGAGTTGTCAACGTTGACCACACACAGCGGATTTCTTTGGTCAAAGGCTGTACATATGCCTACTTTGGTCGGTCATTGTGCATGGTAGCCAGACCGTGCTTATACTGACTGAAGGTCACTGTACTTGCTAGTTGAGAACTGATATTCCCTGACGTTTGTTTCCCCTTCTGACCGTTTGTGTCATGTGTTATGGTTGGTGAACGTTGACCACCCATATTGAAATTCTCTGGTCATGGTCAGTGACATGCCTACTTTGGTTGTTTGGTGTGCATAGTAGCCACACCATGCCACTACGTATTGAAGATATTTGTCCTTTATAGTCGATACATAGGGTTCCCAAACCCGTTTCTCTCCCTCTGACCATTTGTGACTCGTCGTATGAGTTGTGAGTGTTGACCTTACATAGTGAACTTCTTCGGTCATAGTCAGTGATGTGTGCATCCTTTGGTTGGTCACTGTCCACGCTAGCCCCATCGTGCCACTACTTGTTGAAAATCGTTCTACTTGCTAGTGGATAAATAGTTCTCCTACCCCATGGTTTCCCCCACTGACCATTTGTGACTCGTGTTATGAGTTTTGAACGTTAATCACACAATGTGAAATCCGTTTGGTCATGGTTTGTGACATATGCCTACTTTGGTTTGTCACTGTACATGGTTACCACGCCGTGTCATTACGTATCAAAGGTCTTTGTGCTTTCTTGTTGACAGCTAGTGTTCCCGAACCATTGTTAGCCCCTTCCGACTATCTGTAACTCGTGTTGTGAGTTGTCAACATTGACCACATGAAGTGAAATTCTTCGGTCATGGTCAGTGACATATGCATACTTTGGTTGGTCACTGTGCATTGTAGCCATGCGGTGCCACTGACATTGAAGGTATTTGTACTTGCTAGTCAATAACTGGTATTTAGAAACCATTCTCTTCCAATCTGACCATTTGTGACTCGTGTTATAAGTTGTCAACGTTTACCACACATGGTGACATTCTTTGGTCATAGTCAGTGACATGTGGTTGTTCATCGTGCATGGTATCAACACCGTGCCACAATGTACGGAATGTCATTGTGCTTGCTAGTTGATACCCGGTGTTCTCAAACAATTGTTTCCCCCTCTGACTATTTGGGATTCATATTATGAGTTGCCAACGTTGACCATACACAACGGATTTCTTTGGTCAAAGGCAGTACACATGCCTACTTTGGTCGGTCATTATGCATTGTAGCCACACCGTGCTACTACTGACTGAAGGTCGTTGTACTTGCTAGTTGAGAACTGATATTCTAAGCCCATTGTTTCCCCAATTGACCATTTGTGACTCGTGTGATGAGTTTTCAACGTTGACCACACACCGTGAAATTCGTTGGTCATGGTTAGTGACATATGCCTAGTTTGGTTTGTCACTGTACGTGGTTACCATGCCGTGTCACTACATAAAAAAAGTATTTGTGGTTTCTAGTTAAACGCTGGTGTTCCCAAACCATTGTTACACCTCACTGGCTATCAGTGACACGTGTTGTGAGTTGTCAATGCTGACCACATGAAGTGAAATTCGTTGGTCATGGTCAGTGACATATGCATACTTTGGGTGGTCATTGTACATAAGGCCACGCTGTGCCACTACATATTGAAGGTATTTGAAAATTCTAGTGGATAACTAGTATTCACAAACCATTATCTTCCACCCTGACCATTTGTGACTTGTGTTATGAGTTGTCAACGTTTACCACAATTAGTGACATTATTTGGTCATGGTCAGTGACATATGCCTACTTTGGTTGGTCGTCGTGCATGGTATCCACACCGTGCCACAGCTTATTGAAGTTCCTTGTGCTTGCCAGTTGATACCTGGTGTTCCCAAACCATTGTCTCCCCCTCTGACCATTTGTGGCTCCTGTTATGAGTTGTCAACGTTGACCACAAACAGCGGATTTCTTTGGTCGAAGGCAGTACACATGCCTGTTTTTGGTCGGTCATTGTGCATGGTAGCCACACCGTGCTTATAGCAATTGAAGGTCACTGTACTTGCTAGTTAAAAACTGATATTCCCAGACCATTGTTTCACCTTTTGACCCTCTGTGACATGTGCTTTGGTTGGTGAACGCTGACCACCCATATTGAAATTCTTTGGTCATGGTCAGTGACATGCCTAGTTTGGTTGTTTGGTGTGCATAGTAGCCACACCGTGCCACTACGTATTGAAGTTCTTTGTCCTTTCTAGTCGGTACATAGGGTTCCCAAACCACTGTCTCTCCCTCTGACCATTTGCGACTCGTGTTATGAGTTGTCAATGTTGACTACACACAGTGAACTTCTTCGATCATAGTCAGTGACGTATGCATCCTTTGGTTGGTCACTGTGTACGCTAGCCATACCGTGCCACTACTTGTTGAAGGTCTTTTTACTTGCTGGTTGATAACTAGTGTTCCCAACCCATTGGTTCCCCCTCTGACAAATTGTGACTCGTGTTATGCATTTTCAACGTTTACCACACAGTGTGAAACTCTTTTGGTCATGGTTAGTAACATATGCCTACTTTGTTTTGTCACTGTACATGGCTACCATGCCGTGTCATTATGTATCAAAGGTCTTTGTGCTTTCTTGTTGACAGCTAGTGCTTTCAAACCATTGTTAGCCCCCTCTGATTATTTGTGATTCGTGTTGTGAGTTGTCAACATTGACCACATGAAGGGAAATTCTTTGGTCATGGTCAGTGACATTTCCATGCTTTGGTTAGTCACTGTGCATTGTGACCACACTGTGCCACTGCATATTGAAGATATTTGTACTTGCTAGTCGATAACTAGTATTTAGAAACCATTGTCTTCCACCCTGACCATTTGTGACTCGTATTATGTGTTGTCAAAGTTAACCACACATGGTGACATTCTTTGGTCATGGTCAGTGTCATATGGTTGGTCATTGTGCATGGTATCCACACCGTGCCAAAACGTACTGAAGGTCATTGTGCTTGCTAGTTGATACCTGGTGTTCCCAAAACTTTTTTCCCCCCTCTAACTATTTGTGACTCGTATTATGAGTTGCCAACGTTGACCATACAAAGCGGATTTCTCTGGTCAAAGGCAATACATATGCCTACTTTGGTCGGTCATTGTGCATGGTAGCCACACTGTGCTACTACTGACTGAAGGTCGTTGTACTTGCTAGTTGAGAACTGATATTCCCGGACCGTTGTTTCCCCCTTCTGACGGTTTGTGACTCGTGTTTTGGTCGGTGAACGCTGACCAACCATATTGAATTTCTTTGGCCATGGTCAGTGACATGTGCCTAAATTGGTTGTTTTGTGTGCAAAGCAGCCACACCGTGCCACTACGTATTGAAGTTATTTGTCCTTTCTAGTCCATGCATAGGGTTCCCAAACCATTGTCTCTCCCTCTGACCATTTGTGACTCGTGTTATATGTTGTCAATGTTGACCACACATAGTGGACTTCTTTTGTCATCGTCAGTGACGTATTCATCATTTGGTTGGTCACTGTGCATGCTAGCCACACCGTGCCACTGCTTGTTGATGTTCTTCATACTTGCTAGTTCATTACCAGTGTTCCCAACCCATTGTTTCCCCCTCTGACCATTTGTGACGCGTGTGATGAGTTTTCAACGTTGACCACACACCGTGAAATTTGTTGGTCATGGTTTGTGACATATGCCTAGTCTGGTTTGTCACTGTACATGGTTAACACGCCGTGTCACTACGTAATGAAGGTATTTGTGCTCTAGTTATTAGTTGGTGTTCCCAAACCATTGTTACCTCACTCTGAGTATCAGTGACTCGTGTTGTGTGTTGTCAACGCTGACCACATGAAGTGAAACTCGTTGTTCATGGTCAGTGACATATGCATACGCTGGTTGGTCACTGTGCATGGTAGCCACGGTGTGCCACTACATATTGAAGGTATCTGTACTTGCTAGTCGATAACTAGTATTCACAAACCTTTATCTTCCACCCTGACCATTTGTGACTCGTGTTATGAGTTGTCAATCTTTACCACACTTAGTAAAGCTATCTTGTCATTGTCAATGACATATGCATTCTTTGGTTGGTCATCGTGCATGGTATCCACACCGTGCCACAACGTATTGAAGGTCCTTGTGCTTGCTAGTTGATAACTGGTGTTCCCAACCCATTGTCTCCCCCTCTGATCATTTTTTTTTTCCCATTATGAATTTTCAACACTGACCACACACAGCGGAATTCTTTGGTCAAAGGTAGAAAATATGCCTACTTTGCTCGGTCATTGTGCATGGTAGCCACACCGTGCTTATACTGATTGAAGGTCGCTAAACTTGCTAGTTGATAACTGATATTCACAGACCATTGTTTCTTCATCTGACTGTTTGTGACTCGTGTTATGGTTGGTGAATGTTGACCATCCATATTGAAGTTCTTTCATCATGACGGTGGCATATGCCTAGTTTGGTTGTTTTGTGTGCATAGTAGCCACACCGTGCCACTACGTATTGAAGATTTTTGTCCTTTCTAGTCGATACATAGGGTTCCAAGGCCATTGTCTCTCCCTCTGACCATTTGTGACTTGTTGTATGAGTTGTCAATGTTGACCATACATAGTGGACTTCTTCCATCATAGTCAATGACATGTGCATCCTTTCGTTGGTCACTGCGCAATCTAGCCACACCGTGCCACTACTTGTTAAAAACATTTCTACTTGCTAGTTGATAAATAGTGTTGCCAACCCATGGTTTCCCCCACTAACCATTTGTGACTCGTGTTATGAGTCTTCAACGTTAAGCACACACTGTGAAATCTGTTTGGTCATGGTTTGTGACATATTCCTACTTTTGTTTGTCACTTTACATGGTTACCATGCCATGTCATTACGTATTGGAGGTTTTTGTGCTTTCTTGTTGACAGCTATTGTTCTCAACCCATTGTTAGTCCCCTCAGACTATTTGTGACTCGTGTTGTGAGTTGTCAACATTGACCACATGAAGTGAACTTCTTTNCACGCTGTGCCAATGCATATTGAAGGTATTTGTACTTGCTAGTCGATAACTAGTATTCAGAAACCATCATCTATCACCCTAACCATTTGTGACTCGTGTTATGAGCTTTCAGTATTGACCACACATGGTGACATTCTTTGGTCATGGTCGGTGACATATGGTTGGTCATTGTACATGGTATCCACACCGTGCCACAACGTACTGAACATCATTGTGCTCGCTAGTTGATACCTGGTGTTCCCAAACAATTGTTTCCCCCTCTAACTATTTGTGACTTGTATTATGAGTTGCCAACGTTGACCAAACACAGCGGATGTCTTTGGTCAAAGGCAGTACGTATGCCTACTTTGGTTGGTCATTGTGCATGGTAGCCACACCATGCTACTATTGATTGAAGGTCGTTGTACTTGCTAGTTGATAACTAATATTCCCGGACCATTGTTTCCCCCTCTGACCCTTTGTGACTCGTGTTCTGGTTGGTGAATGTTGACCACCCATATTGAAATTCTTTCATCATGNCCTACTTTTGTTTGTCACTTTACATGGTTACCATGCCATGTCATTACGTATTGGAGGTTTTTGTGCTTTCTTGTTGACAGCTATTGTTCTCAACCCATTGTTAGTCCCCTCAGACTATTTGTGACTCGTGTTGTGAGTTGTCAACATTGACCACATGAAGTGAACTTCTTTGGTCATGGTCAGTGACATGTGCATAGTTCGGTTTGTCACTGTGCACTGTAGGCACGCTGTGCCAATGCATATTGAAGGTATTTGTACTTGCTAGTCGATAACTAGTATTCAGAAACCATCATCTATCACCCTAACCATTTGTGACTCGTGTTATGAGCTTTCAGTATTGACCACACATGGTGACATTCTTTGGTCATGGTCGGTGACATATGGTTGGTCATTGTACATGGTATCCACACCGTGCCACAACGTACTGAACATCATTGTGCTCGCTAGTTGATACCTGGTGTTCCCAAACAATTGTTTCCCCCTCTAACTATTTGTGACTTGTATTATGAGTTGCCAACGTTGACCAAACACAGCGGATTTCTTTGGTCAAAGGCAGTACGTATGCCTACTTTGGTTGGTCATTGTACATGGTAGCCACACCATGCTACTATTGATTGAAGGTCGTTGTACTTGCTAGTTGATAACTAATATTCCCGGACCATTGTTTCCCCCTCTGACCCTTTGTGACTCGTGTTCTGGTTGGTGAATGTTGACCACCCATATTGAAATTCTTTCATCATGCCCAGTGACATATGCCTAGTTTGGTTGTTAGGTGTGCGTAGTAGCCACACCGTGCCACTACGTATTGAAGATATTTGTCCTATCTAGTCA
This sequence comes from Penium margaritaceum, assembly GCA_023375785.1. Taxonomy (NCBI): domain Eukaryota; kingdom Viridiplantae; phylum Streptophyta; class Zygnematophyceae; order Desmidiales; family Peniaceae; genus Penium; species Penium margaritaceum. The sequence continues at coordinate 88,365 of SZWC01000327.1, read as the reverse complement.
ATACATAGGGTTCCAAAACCATTGTCTCTCCCTCTGACAGTTTTTGACTTTTGTTATGAGTTGTCAATGTTGACCATACATAGTGGACTTCTTCGGTCATAGTCAGTGACGTGTGCATCCTTTGATTGGTCACTTTGCACGCTAGCCACACCGTGCCACTACTTGTTGAAATCCTTTCTACTTGGTAGTTGATGAATAGTGTTCCCAACCCATGGTTTCCCCCACTGACCATTTGTGACTCCTGTTATGAGTTTTCAACGTTAACCACACACTGCAAAATACGTTTGGTCATGGTTTGTGACACAGCCTACTTTGGGTTGTCACTGCACATGGTTACCACACCGTGTTGTTACGTATCGGAGGTCTTTGTGCTTTCTTGTTGACAGCTAGTGTTTTCCAGCCATTATTAGTTCCTCTGACGATCTGTGACTCGTGTTGTGAGTTTTCAACATTGACCACATGAAGTGAAATTCTTTGGTCATGGTCAGTGACATATTCATACTTTGGTGGATCACAGTGCATTGTAGCCACACCGTGCCACTGCACATTGAAGGTATTTGTACTCGCTAGTGAATAGCTAGTATTTAGAAACCATAATCTTCCACTCTGACCATTTGTGACTCGTGTGATGAGTTGTCAAAGTTTTCACCACATGATGACATTCTTTGGTCATGGTCAGTGACATATGGTTGGTCATCGTGCATGGTATCCACACCGTGCCACAACGTACGGAATGTTATTGTGCTTGCTAGTTGATACTTGGTGTTCCCAAACAATTGTTTCCTCATCTGACTATTTATGACTCATATTATGAGTTGCCAACGTTGACCATACACACCGGATTTCTTTGGTCAAATGCAGTACACATGCCTACTTTGGTCGGTCATTGTGCATGGTAGCCACACCGTGCTATTTCGGATTGAAGGTCATTGTACTTGCTAGTTGAGAACTGATATTCCCAGACCATTGTTTGCCCCTCTGACTGTTTGTGACTCTTTTTATGGTTGGTGAACGTTGACCACCTACATTGAAAGACTTTCGTCATGGTCAGTGACATATGCATAGTTTGGTTGTTTGGTGTGCATAGTACCCACACCATGCCACTACGTATTGAAGTTATTTGTCCTTTCTAGTCCATGCATATAGTTCCCAAACCATTGTATCTCCCTCTGACCATTCGTGACTCGTGTTATGAGTTTTCAATGTTGACCACACATAGTGGACTTCTTCCGACATAGTCAGTGACGTATTCATCCGTTGGTTGGTCACTGTGCACGCCAGCCACACCATGCCACTACTTGCTGAAGCATTTCATAATTGCTAGTTGATAACTAGTGTTCCCAGCCCATTGTTTCCCCCTTTGACCATTTGTGACTCGTGTGATGAGTTTTCAACGTTGACCACACACCGTGAAATTTATTGGTCATGGTTAGTGACATATGCCTAGTTTGGTTTGTCACTGTACATGGTTACCACGCCGTGTCACTACGTAACAAAGGCATTCGTGCTTTCTAGTTAATAGTTGGTGTTCCCAAACCAGTATTACCCCACTCTGACTATCAGTGACTCGTGTTGTGAGTTTTCAATGCTGACCACATGAAGTGAAATTCGTTGGTCATGGTGAGTGACATATGCATACTCTGGTTGGTCACTGTGCATGGTAGCCACGCTGCGCCACTAGATAGTGAAGGTATCTGTACTTGCTACTGGATACCTAGTATTCACAACCCATTATCTTCCACCCTGACCATTTGTGACCCGTGTTATGAGTTGTCAAAGTTTACCGCACTTAGTGACATTATTCGGTCATGGTCAGTGACATATGCCCACTTTAGTTGGTCATCGTGCATGGTATCCACACCGTGCCACAACTTATTGAAGGTCCTTGTGCTTGCTAGTTGATATCTGGTGCTCCCAGACCATTGTCTCCCCCTCTGACCATTTGTGACTCCTGTTATGAGTTGTCAATGTTGACCACACACAGCGGATTTCTTTGGTCAAAGGCAGTACATATGCCTACTTTGGTCGGTCATTGTGCATGGTAGCCACACCGTGCTTATACCGATTGAAGGTCACTGTACTTGCTAGTTGAGAACCGATATTCCGAGACCATTGTTTCCCATTCTGACTGTTTGTGACATGTGTTATGGTTCGTGAACCTTGACCACCCATATTGAAGTTATCTGGTCATGGCCAGTGACATGCGTAGTTTGGTTGTTTGGTGTGCATAGTAGCCACACCGTGCCACTACGTATTGAAGATATTTGTCCTAGTGGATACATTGGGTTCCCATACCATTGTCTCTCCCTCTGACCATTCGTGACTTGTGTAATGAGTTGTCAATGTTGACCACACGTAGTGGACTTCTTTTGTCATAGTCAGTGAAATATTCATCCTTTTGTTGGTCACTGTGCATGCTAGCCATACCGTGCCACTACTTGTTGAAGTTCTTTATACTTGCTAGTTGATAACTAGTGTTCCCAACCCATTATTTGTCCCTCTGACCATTTGTGACTTGTGTAATGAACTTTCAACGTTGACCACACACCGTGAAATTCTTTGGTCATGGTTAGTGACATATGCCTAGTTTGGTTTGTCACTGTACGTGGTTACCACGCCATGTCACTACGTAAAAAAGGTATTTGTGCATTCTAGTTAACAGTTGGTGTTCCCAAACCTTTATTACCCCACTCTGACTATCAGTGACTCGTGTCGTGAGTTGTCAACGCTGACCACTTGAAGTGAAACTCGTTGGTCATGGTCAGTGACATATGCATACTCTGGTTGGTCACTGTTCATGGTAGCCACGCTGTGCCACTACATATTGAAGGTATTTGTACTTGCTAGTCGATAACTAGTATTCACGAACCTTTATCTTTTGTGACTCGTGTTATGAGTTGTCAAATGTTACCACACTTAGTGGAATTATGTGGTCATGGTCAATGACATATGCCTACTCTGTTTGGTCATCGTGCATGGTATCCACACCGTGCCACAACGTATTGAAGGTCCTTGTGCTTGCTAGGTGATACCTGGTGTTCCCAAACCATTGTCTCCCCCTCTGACCATGTTTGACTCCTATTGTGAATTGTCAACGCTGACCACACACAGCAGATTTCTTTGGTCAAAGGTAGTACATATGCCTACTTTGATCAATCATTGTGCATGGTAGCCACACCGTGCTTATACTGATTGAAGGTCGCTGTACTTGCTAGTTGAGAACTGATATTCACAGACCATTGTTACCCCCTCTGACCGTTTGTGACTCGTGTTATGGTTGGTGAATGTTGACCACCCATATTGAAATTCTTTCATCATGGCCGGTAACATATGCCTAGTTTGGTTGTTTGGTGTGCATTGTAGCCACACCATGCCACTACGTATTGAAGATATTTGTCCGTTCTAGTCGATACATAGGGTTCCCAAACCATTGTCTCTCCCTTTGACCATTCGTGACTCATGGTATGAGTTGTCAATGTTGACCATACATAGTGGACTTCTTCGGTCATAGTCAGTAACGTGTGCATCCTTTGGTTGGTCACTGCACAAGCTAGCCACACCGTGCCACTACTCGTTGAAAATCATTCTACTTGCTAGTTGATAAATAGTGTTCCCAACCCATGCTTTCCCCCACTGACCATTTGTGACTCGTGTGATGCGTTTTCACCATTAACAACACACTGCAAAATACGTTTGGTCATGGGTTGTGACATATGCCTACTTTGGGTTGTCATTGTACATGGTTGCCATGCCGTGTTATTTCGTGTCAAAGGTCTTTGTGCTTTCTTGTTGACAGCTAGTGTTCGCGACCCATTGTTAGTCCCCTCAGACTATCTGTGACTCGTGTTGTGAGTTGTCAACATTGACCACATGAAGTAAAATTCTTTCGTCATGGTCAGTGACATATTTATAATTTGGTTGGTCACTGTGCCTTGTAGCCACTCCGTGCCACTGCATATTGAAGGTATCTGTACTTGCTTGTCAATAACAAGTATTTGGAAACCATAATCTTCCACTCTGGCCATTTGTGACTCGTGTTATGAGTTGTCAAAGTTTACCACACATGGTGACATTCTTTGGTCATGGTGAGTGGCAGATGGTTGGTCATCGTGTATGGTATCCACACCGTGCCACAACGTACTAAAGGTCATTGTGCTTGCTAGTTGATACCCGGTGTTCCCAAACAGTTGTTCCCCCCTTTTACTACTTGTGACTCGTATTATAAGTTGCCAACGTTGACAATATACAACGGATTTCTTTGGTCAAAGGCAGTACATATGTCTACTTTGGTCGGTCATTGTGCATGGTAGCCACTCCGTGCTACTACTGACTGAAGAGCGTTGTACTTGCTAGTTGAGAACTGATATTCCTGGACCCTTGTTTCCCCCTCTGGCTGTTTGTGCCTCGTGTTATGGTCAGTGAACGTTGACCACCCATATTGAAATTCTTTGGTCATGGTCAGTGACATATGCCTAGTTTGGTTGTTTGGTGTTCATAGTACCCACACCGTGACACTACGTATTGAAGTTATTTGTCCTTTCTAGTCCATGCATAGGGTTCCCAAACCATTTTCTCTCCATCTGACCATTCGTGACTCGTGTTATGAGTTGTCAATATTGACCACACGTAGTGGACTTCTTCCGTCATAGGCAGTGACGTATTCATCCTTTGGTTGGTCACTGTGCACGCTAGCCACACCGTGCCACTACATGTTGAAGTTCTTCATACTTGCTAGTTGATAACTTGTACTCCCAACCCATTCTTTCCCCCTATTCCCTTTTGCAGCTCGTGTGATGAGTTTTCAACGTTGACCACACAGCGTGAAATTTGTTGGTCATTGTTAGTGACATATGCCTAGTTTTGTTTGTCACTGTACGTGGTTACCACGCCGTGTCACTACGTAATAAAGGTATTTGTGGTTTCAAGTTAATAGCTGGTGTTCCCAGACCATTGTTACCCCACTTTCACTATCAGTGACTTGTGTTGTGAGTTGTTAATGCTGACCACATGAAGTGAAATTCGTTGGTCATGGTCAGTGACATATGCATACTTTGGTTGGTCACTGTGCATGGTAGCCACGCTGCGCCACTCCATATTGAATGTATTTGTACTTGCTAGTGGATAACTAGTATTTACAAACCACTCTCTTCCACCCTGACCATTTGTGACTTGTGTTATGAGTTGTCAGAGTTTACCACACTTAGTGACATTATTTGGTCATGGTCAGTGACATATGCCTACTTTGGTTGGTCATTGTGCATGGTATCCACACCGCGCCACAACTTATTGAAGGTCCTCGTGCTTGCTAGTTGATATCTGGTGTTTCCAAACCATTGTCTTCCCCTCTGACCATTTGTGAATCCTGTTATAAGTTGTCAACGTTGACCACACACAGCGGATTTCTTTGGTCAAAGGCAGTACATATACCTACTTTGGTCGGTCATTGTGCATTGAGCCACACCGTGCTTATCCTGATTGAAGGTCACTGTACTTGCTAGTTGAAAACTGATATCCCTAGACCATTGTTTCCCTTTTTGACCGTTTGTGACATGTGTTATGGTTGGTGAATGTTGACCACCCTTGTTGAGATTCTTTGGTCATGGTCAGTGACATGCCTAGTTTGGTTGCTTGGCGTGCATAGTAGCCACACCGTGCCCTACGTATCGAAGTTCTTTGTCGTTTCTAGTCGATTCATAGGGTTCTCAAAGCATTGTCTCTCCCTCTGACCATTCCTGACTCATGGTATGAGTTGTCAATGTTGACCTTACATAGTGGACTTCTTCGGTCATAGTCAGTGACGTGTGCATCCTTTGACTGGTCACTGTGCACGCTAGCCACACCGTGCCACTACGTGTTGAAAATCTTTCTACTTGCTAGTTGATAAACAGTGTTCCCAACCCATGCTTTCCCCCACTGACCATTTGTGACTCGTGTTATGAGTTTTCAACGTTGACCACACACTACAAAATCCGTTTGGTCATGGTTTGTGACATATGCCTACTTTGGGTTGTCACTATACATGGTTACCACGCCGTGTCATTACGTACCAAAGGTATTTGTGCTTTCTTGTTGACAGCTAGTATTCCCAAACCATTGTTAGCCCCCTCTGACTATCTGTGACTCGTGTTGTGAGTTGTCAACATTGACCACATGAAGTGAACTTCTTTTGGTCATGGTCAGTGACATATGCATACCTTGGTTGGTCACTGTGCATTGTAGCCACACCGTGCCACTGCATATTGAAGGTATTTGTACTTGCCAGTCAATAACTAGTATCTTGAAACCATAATCTTCCACTCTTACCATTTGTGACTCGTGTTATGAGTTGTAAAAGTTTACCACACATGGTGACATTCTTTGGTCCTGGTCAGTGACATATGGTTGGTCATTGTGCATGGTATCCACACCGTGCCACAACGTACGGAATGTCATTGTGCTTGCTAGTTGATACCAGGTTTTCCCAAACAATTGTTTCCGCCCCCCTACTCATGTTATGAGTTGCCAACATTGACCATACACAGCGGATTTCTTTGGTCAAAGGCAGTACATATGCCTACTTTGGTCAGTCATTGTGCATGGTAGCCACATCGTGCTACTACTGATTGAAGGTTGTTGTACTTGCTAGTCAAGAACTGATATTCTCGGACCATTGTTTCCCACCTCTGACGGTTTGTAACTAGTGTTATAGTTGGTGAACGTTGACCACCCATATTGAAATTCTTTGGTCATGGTCAGTGACATATGCCTAGTTTGGTTGTTTGGTGTGCATAGCAGCCACACCTTGCCACAACGTATTGAAGTTATTTGTCCTTTCTAGTCCGTGCATATGGTTCCCAAACCATTGTCTCTCCCTCTGACCATTTGTGACTCGTGTTATGAGTTGTCAATGTTGACCACACATAGTTGACTTCTTCCGTCTTAGTTAGTGACGTATTCATTGGTTGGTTGGTCACTGTGCACGCTAGCCACACCGTGCCACTACTTGCTGAAGTTCATCATACTTGGTAGTTGATAACTAGTGTTCCCAGCCCATTGTTTCCCCATATGACCATTTGTGACTTGTGTGATGAGTTTTCAACGTTAACCACACACTGTGAAATTCGTTGGTTGGTCACATATGCCTAGTTTGGTTTGTCACAGTACGTGGTTACCAGGCAGTGTCACTACGTAACAAAAGTATTTGTGGTTTCTAGTTAATAGTTGGTGTTCCCAAACCATTGTCACCCCACTCTGACTATCAGTGACTCGTGTTGTGATTTGTCAACGCTGACCACATAAAGTGAAATATGTTGGTCATGGTCAGTGACATATGCATACTTTGGCTGGTCACAGTTCATGGTAGCCACGCTGTGCCACTACATATTGAAGGTATTTGTACTTGCTAGTGGATAACTAGTACTCACAAACCGTTATCTTCCACCCTGACCATTTGTGACTCGTGTTATGAGTTGTCAAAGTTTACCACACTTAGTGAAATTGTTTGGTCATGGTCAGTGACATATTCCTACTTTGGTTGGTCGTCGTGCATGGTATCCACATCGTGCCACAACGTATTGAAGGTCCTTGTGCTTGCTAGTTAATACCTGGTGTTCCCAAACCATTGTCTCCCCCTCTGACCATTTGTGACTCCTGTTATTTGTTGTCAACGTTGACCACACACAGCGGATTTCTTTGGTCAAAGGCAGTACATATGCCTTTGTTGGTAGGTCATTTTGCATGGTAGCCACACCATGCTTATACTGATTGAAGGTCACTGTACTTGCTAGTTGAGAACTGATATTCCCATACCATTGTTTCCCCGTCTGACCGTTTGTGACATGTGTTATGGTTGGTGAACATTGACCACCCATATTCAAATTCTCTGGTCATAGTCAGTGACATGCCTAGTTTGGTTATTTGGTGTGCACAGTAGCCACACCGTGCCACTACGTATTGAAGATGTTTGTCCTTTCTAGTCAATACATAGGGTTGCCAACCCATTGTCTCGCCCTCCGACCATTTGTGACTCGTGGTATGAGTTGTCACTGTTGACCATACATAGTGGACTTTTTCGGTCATAGTTGGTGACGTGTGCATCCTTTGACTGGTCATTGTGCAGGCTAGCCACGCCGTGCCACTTTTTGTTGAACATCTTTCTACTTGCTTGTTGATAAATAGTGTTCCCAACCCGTGGTTTCTCCCACTTACCATTTGTGACTCGTGCTTTGAGTTTTCAACGTTAACCACACACTCTGAAATCCGTTTGGTCATGGTTTGTGACATATTCCTACTTTGGTTTGTCACTGTACATGGTTACCACGCCGTGTCATTACGTATCAAAGGTCTTTGTGCTTTCTTGTTGACAGCTAGTGTTTTAAAACCATTGTTAGCCCCCTCTGACTATCTGTGATTCCTGTTGTGAGCTGTCAACATTGACCACATGAAGTGAAATTCTTAAGTCATGGTCAGTGACATATGCATACTTTGGTTGGTCACTGTGCATTGTAGCCACACTGTGCCAATGCATATTGAGGGTATTTGTACTTGCTAGGCGATAACGAGTATTTTGAAACCATTATATTTCACTCTGACCATTTGTGACTCGTGTTATCAGTTGTAAAAGTTTGCCGCACATGGTGACATTCTTTGGTCGTAGTCAGTGACATATCGTTGGTCATCGTGCATGGTTCACACCGTGTCACAACGTACCGAAGGTCATTGTGCTTGCTCGTTGATATCTGGTGTTCCCAAACAATTGTTCCCCCCTTTGACTATTTGTGACTCCTATTATGACTTGCCAACGTTGACCATACACAACGGATTTCTTTGGTCAAAGGCAGTACATATGCCTACTTTGGTCGGTCATTGTGCATGGTAGCCACACCGTGCTACTACTGACTGAAGGTCATTGTACTTGCTAGTTGGGAACTGACATTCTTGGACCATTGTGTCCCCATCTGACCGTTTGTGACTCGTGGTATGGTCGGCGAACGTTGACCATCCATATTGACATTCTTTCGTCATGGTCAGTGACATATGCCTAGTTTGGTTGTTTGGTGTGCATAGTAGCCACACTGTGCCACTACGTATTGACGTTATTTGTCCTTTCTAGCCCATGCATAGGGTTCCCAAACTATTGTCTCTCCCTCTGACCATTCGTGACTCCTGTTATGAGTTGTCAATATTGATTACATGCAGTAGACTACATCCATCGTAGTAAGTGATGTATTCATCATTTGGTTGGTCACTGTGCACGCTAGCCACACCGTGCTTCTAGTTGATGAAGTTCTTCATACTTGCTAGTTGATAACTAGTGTTCCCAACCCATTGTTCCCCCCTCTGCCTCTTTGCGACTCGTGTGATGAGATTTCAACGTTTACCACACACTGGGAAATTTGTTGGTCATGGTTAGTGACATATGCCTAGTTTGGTTCATCACTTTATGTGGTTACCACGCTGTGTCACTACAAAATAAAGATGTTTGTGGATTCTAGTTAATAGTTGGTATTCCCAAACCATTGTTACCCCACACCGACTATCAGTGACTCGTGTTGTGAGTTGTCAACATTGACCACATGAAGTGAAATTCGCTGGTCATGGCCAGTGACATATGCATACTTTGGTTGGTCACTCTGCATGGTAGCCACGCTGTGCCACTACATATTGAAGGTATTTGTACTTGCTAGTGGATAACTAGTATTCACAAACCATAATCTTCCACCCTGACCATTTGTGACTCGTGTTATGAGTTGTCAAAGTTTACCACACTTAGTGAAATTATTTGGTCATGATCAGTGACATATGCCTTCTTTGGTTGGTCATCGTGCATGGTATCCACACCGTGCCACAAGTTATAGAATGTCCTTGTGCTTGCTAGTTGATATCTGGTGTTCCCAAACCATTGTCTCTCCCTCTGACCATTTGTGACTCCTATTATGAGTTGTCAACGTTGACCACACATAGTGGAGTTCTTTGGTCAAAGGCAGTACATATGCCTATTTTGGTCGGTCATTCGGCATGGTAGCCACACCGTGCTTATCGTGATTGAACGTCACAGTGCTTTCTAGTTGAGAACTGATATTCCCAGACCATTGTTTCCCCTTCTGACCGTTTGTGACATGTGTTATGGTTGGTGAACGTTGACCACCCATATTGAAATTCTCTCGTCATGGTCAATGACATGCCTAGTTTGGTTGTTTGGTGTGCATAGTAGCCATACCGTGCCATTACGTATTGGACTTCTTTGTCCTTTCTAGTCAATACATAGGTTTCCCAGACCATTGTCACTCCCTCTCACCATTTGTGACTCCTGTTATGAGTTGTCAATGTTGACCACACATAGTGGAATTCTTCCGTCATAGGCAGTGACGTATGCATCCTTTGGTTGGTCACTGTGCACGCTAGCCATACCGTGCCACTGCTTGTTGAAGGTCTTTGTACTTGCTAGATGATAACTAGTGTTCCGAACCCATTGATTCCCCCTCTGATTACTTGTGACTTGTGTTCTAGGTTCTCATCATTGACCACACAGTGTGAAATCCATTTGGTCATGGTTAGTGACATATGCCTACTTTGGTTTGTCAATGTACATGGTTACCACGCCGTGTCACTACGTATCGAAGGTCTCTGTGCTTTGTAATTGATGGTTAGTGCTCCCAAACCATTGTTACCCCCTCTGAATTTTTGTGACTCGCGTTGTGAGTTGTCAACATTTACCACATGAAGTGAACTTCTTTGGTCATCGTCAGTGACATGTGCATACTTTGGTTGAACACTGTGCATTATAGCCACACTGTGCCACTGCATATTGAAGGTATTTGTACTTGCTAGTCGATGACTAGTATTTAGAAACCGTTATATTCTACTCTGACCATTTGTGACTCTTGTTATGAGTTGTCAATGTTTACCACACATGGTGACATTATTTGGTCATGGTCAGTGACACATGGTTGGTCATTGTGCATGGTATCCACACCGTGCCATAATGTACTGAAGGTCATTGTGCTTGCTATTTGATAGCTGGTGTTCCCAAACAATTGTTTCCCCCTCTGACTATCTGTGACTCATATTATGAGTTGGAAGCATTGACCATACACAGCGGATTTCTTTGGTTAAAGGCAGTACGTATGCCTACTTTGGCCGGTCATTGTGCATGGTAGCCACACCATGCTACCACTGGCTGAAGGTCGTTGTACTTGCTAGTTGATGTCTAGTATTCCCAAACCATTTTTTCCTCCTCCGACAATTTGTGACCCATATTATGGGTTGTCAACGTTGACCACACATAGTGAAATTGTTTCATCATGGTAGGTGGCCCATGCCTAATCTGGTTGGTCATTGTGCATGATAGCCACACTGTTCTACTACTTGTTGAAATTCTTTGTACTTTCTAGTCAATGAATAGCAAACGGTATCTCCCTTTGACACCAGGTCGGTTTTTGTTGATTTGTTACGCGTAGGTGCCTTTACTGGAATACTCCCTCCCACCCCCCAGGAGGGATGTTCCGTGGACGACCTCGAGGACAGATTTGCGACCAGATTATGACACCCCCCTCCCCCCCCCCCCCCCCCCCCCCCCCAGGCTTAGGCTCAAAGGTAGTGTTGAGGTATCACAATAAGACCCCTCCCCCCAGATCAGCGCCTATTCTATATTGCGCGTACGAGGATTCAAATCCAGGACCTACCGCTCCAGAATCTAACTATACAAGCACTAAGCCAACTCACATGGTGTTCATATGATGTCCAAATGACATTATCAGGGTTCCTATGTGTAAAGGGCATAAAACAAGGGGGTGTAAGATTAGAAGGTAGTTTTCAAAAGTGTGAATGATAACATAGCTTGCTTAATGACGCAGACGGGATTTCAAATATTGCAACTTCGAGCTTGAACAACCTCTCAACCATTGCTCTCATTGACCAGCCATAAGAATGAAAGATGACTGCACACAGTGAAACTCTTTTTATGATACATAGTGACACAATCATACTTTGATTGGTCGTTGTGCATGGTAGCCACACTGTGCCACCACTTATCGAAGGTCTTTGTACTTGCTAGTCAATACCGAGTATTCTCAAACCATAGACTCTTCCTCTGCCCATTGTTTACTTGTATTATGAGTTGTGAACGTTGACCACACACACAAAACTTCTTTGGTCATGAGCAGTGATGTATGCCTACTTGGGTAGGTCATTCTGCACGGAAGCCACACCGGGCCAATACACACATAAAATCTTTGTACTTGCTAGGAGAAACATAGTGTTTTGAAACCATGTTTTCCCCCTCTGATCATTTGTGACTCACATTATGGGGTGTGAACGTTGACCAATCATATTGGAATTATTTGGTCATGGTCAGTGACGTATGCCTAGTTTGGTTTGTCACTGTTCATGGTTACCACGCCGTGTCATTACGTATTGAAGGTCTGTGTGCTTTCTATCTGATAGCTAGTGTTCCAAAACAATTTTTACCCTCCCCCGACTATCAGTGACTCATGCCGTGAGTTATCAACGCTGACCACATGAAGTGAAACTTGTTCGTCATGGTCAGTGACATATGCATGCTTTGGTCGGTCACTGAGCAAGGTAGCCACGCTGTGCCACTACATATTGAAGGTATTTGTACTTGCTAGTTCATAACTAGTATTCACAAACCTTTATCTTCCACCCTGACCATTTGTGACTCGTGTTATGATTTGTCAAAGTTTACCACACTTAGTGAAATTATTTGGTCATGGTCAGTGACATATGCCTACCTTGGTTGGTCATTGTGCATCGTATCCACACCGTGCCACAACGGCTTGAAAGTCTGTGTACTTGCTAGTTGATACCTAGTGTTCCCAAACCGTTGTCTCCCCCTCTGAACATTTGTGACTCCTATTATGAGTTGTCAACGCTGACCACACACAGTGGATTTGTTTGGTCAAAGGTAGTACGTATGCCTAATTTGGTTGGTCATTGTGCATGGTAGCCACACCGTGCTTATACTGATTGAAGGCTACTGTACTTGCTAGTTGAGAACTGATATTCACAGACCATTGTTTCCCCCTCTGACTGTTTGTGACATGTGTTATGGTTGGTGAACGTTGACCACCTATATTCAAATTCTTTCATCATGGCCGGTGACATATGCCTAGTTTGGTTGTTTGGTGTGCATAGTAGCCACACCGTGCCACTACGTATTGAAGATATTTGTCATTTCTAGTCAATACATGGGGTTCCCAAACCATTGCCTCTACGTCTGACCATTTGTGACTCGTGGTATGAGGGTCAATGTTGACCATACATAGTGGACTTCTTCGGTCATAGTCAGTGACGTGTGCATCTTTTGGTTGGTTACTGCACAAGCTAGCCACACCGTGCCACTACTTGCTGAAAATCTTTCTACTTGCTAGTTGATAAAGAGTGTTCCCAACCCATGGTTTCCCCCACTGACCATTCGTGACTCGTGTTATGAGTTTTCAACGTTGACCACACACTGTGAAATCCGTTTGGTCATGGTTTGTGACATATGCCGACTTTGGTTTGTCACTGTACATGGTTACCACGTTGTGCCATTACGTATCGAAGGTCTTTGTGCTTTCTTGTTGACAAGTAGTGTTCTCAAACCATTGTTAGCCCCCTCAGACTATATGTGACTCGTGTTGTGAGTTGTCAACATTCACCACATGAAGTGAAAATCTATGGTCATGGTCACTGACAAATGCATTCTTTGGTTGGTCAGTGTGCATTGTAGCCACACCGTGCCACTGCATATTGAAGGTATTTGTACTTGCTAGTCCACAACTGGTATTTAGAAATCATTATCTTCCAATCTGACCATTTGTGACTCATATTATGAGTTGTCAACGTTTACCACACATGGTGACATTCTTTGGTCATGGTCAGTCACATATGGTTGGTCATCGTGGATGGTATCCACTCCGTGCCACAACGTACTCAAGGTCATTGTGCTTGCTAGTCGATACGTGGTGTTCCCAAACAGTTTTTCCACCCCCTCTGACTATTTGTGACTCGTATTATGAGTTTTCAACGTTGACCATACACACTGGGTTTCCGTGGTCAAAGGCAATACACATGCCTACTTTGGTCGGTCATTGTGCATGGTAGCCATACCGTGCTACTACTGACTGAAGGTCATTGTACTTGTTAGTTGAGAACTGATATTCCTGGACCATTGTTTCCCCCTTCTGACCGTTTGTGACTCGTGTTATGGTCGGTGAACGTTGACCACCCATATTGAAATTCTTTGGTCATGGTCAGTGACATATGCCTAGTTTGGTTGTTTGGTGTCCATAGTAGCCACACCGTGCCACTACGTATTGAAGTTATTTGTCCTTTTTAGTCCACGCGTAGGGTTCCCAAACCACTGTCTCTCTCTCTGACCATTCGTGACTCGTGTTATGAGTTGTCAGTGTTGACCACACGAATTGGACTTCTTTCCTCATAGACAGTGACGTATTCATCCTTTGGTTGGTCACCGTGCACGCTAGCCACACCGTGCCACTACTTGTTGAAGTTCTTCATACTTGCTAGTTGATAACTAGTGTTCCCAGCCCACTGTTTCCCCCCTCTGAACATTTGTGACTCTTGTGATGAGTTTTCGACGTTGACCACACACTGTGACAATGTTGGTCATGGTTAGTGACATATGCCTAGTTTGGTTTGTCACTGTATGTGGTTACCGCGCCGTGTCACTACGTAAAACAGGTATTTGTGCTTTCTAGTTAATAGTTGGTGTTCCCAAACCATTGTTACCCCACTCTGACTATCAGTGACTCGTCTTGTGAGTTGTCAACGCTGACCACATGAAGTAGAATTCGTTGGTCATGGTCAGTGACATACGCATACTCTGGTTGGTCACTGTGCATGGTAGCCACGCTGTGCCA
>SZWC01000327.1:0-58918 GCA_023375785.1 Penium margaritaceum | reverse complement strand
CCCCCCCCCCCCCCCCCCCCCCACCCCAGGTCGCAAGCCTATTGTATATTCCGCGTACGAGGATGCAAACCCATGACTTACCGCTCCAGAATCTAACTATATAAGCACTAAGCCAACTCACATGGTGTTCATATGATGTCCAAATGACATTATAAGGGTTCCAAATGACATTAAAAGGGGTTGTGAGATTAGAGGGTAGTTTTCAAAAGTATGAATGATAACAAAGTTAGTTTAATCATAACAAAATGATGGAAACAGGAATTCAAATATTGCAACTTAGAGCTTGAATAACCTCTCAACCATTGCTCTAATTGACCAGCCGTAAGAAGGAAAGTTGACTACACACAGTGAAACTCTTTTTATGATATTCGGTGACACAAGCATACTACGGTTGGTCATTGTGCATTATAGCCACACCGTGCCACCACTTATTGAAGGTCTTTGTACTTGCTAGTCAATACCGAGTATTCTCAAACCATTGTTTCTCCATCTGCCCATTTTTGACTTGTATTATGAGTTGTGAATGTTGACCACACAAACTAAACTTCTTTGTTCATGAGCAGTGCTGTATGCCTACTTGGGTAGGTCATTGTCCATGGTAGCCACTCAGGGCAAATACATACGAAAAATCTTTGTACTTGCTAGGAGATACATAGTGTTTTGAAACCATGTTTTCCCCCTCTGACCATTTTTGACTCATGTCATGGGTTGTGAACGTTGACCACCCATATTGAAACTCTTTGGTCATGGTTAGTGGCATATGCCTAGTTTGGTTTGTTACTGTACGTGGCTACCACGCCGTGTCACTACGTATTGAAGGTATTTGTGCTTTCTATTTGATACCTAGTGTTCCCAAACCATTGTTACCCTCCTCTGACTATCCGTGACTCGTGTCGTGAGTTGTCAACGCTGACCACATGATGTAAAATTTGTTGGTCATGGTAAGTGACATATGCATACTTTGGTTGGTCACTGTGCATGGTAGCCACGCTGTGCCACTACATATTGAAGGTATTTGTACTTGGTAGTTGACAACTAGTATTCACAAAGTTTACCACACTTAGTGAAGTTGTTTGCTGATGGTCAGTGACGTATGCCTTCTTTGGTTGGTCATCGTGCAAGGTATCCACACTGTGCCACAGCATATTGAAGGTCCTTGTGCCTGCTAGTTGATACCCGGTGTTCCCAAACCATTGTCTCCCCCTCTGATCATTTGTGACTCGTGGTATGAGTTGTCAAAGATGAACATTCATAGTGGACTTCTTCGGTCATAGTCAATGACGTGAGCATCCTTTGGTTGGTCACTGCGGAAGCTAGCCACATCGTGCCACTACTTGTTGACAATCTTACTACTTGCTAGTATATAAATAGTATTCCCAATCCATGGTTTCCCCCACTGACCATTTGTGACTCGTGTTATGAGTTTTCAACGTTAACCACAAACTGTGAAATCCGTTTGGTCATGGTTTGTCACATATGCCTACTTTGGTTTGTCAGTAAAAATGGTTACCACGCCGTGTCATTACGTATCAAAGGTCTTTGTGCTTTCTTGTTGACAGCTAGTGTTCTCGACCCATTGTTAGCCCCCTCTGACTATATGTGACTCATGTTGTGAGTTCTTAACATTGACCACATGAAGTGAAATGCTTTGGTGATGGTCAGTGACATTTGCATACTTTGGTTGGTCACTGTGCATTGTAGCCACGCTGTGCCACTGCATATTGAAGGTATTTGTACTTGCTAGTCTAATAACTAGCATTTAGAAACCATTATCTTTCACTCTGACCATTTGTGACTCATGTTATGAGTTGTCAAAATCTACCACACATGGTGACATTCTTTGGTCATGGTTAGTGACATATGGTTGGTCATCGTGCATGGTATCCACACCATGCCACAACGTACTGAAGGTCTTTGTGCTTGCTAGTTAATACCTGATGTTCCCAAACAATTGTTTCTCCCTCAAACTGTTTTTGACTTGTATTATGAGCTACCAACGTTGACCATACACAGCGAATTTCTTTGGTCAAAGGCAGTACATATGCCTACTTTGGTCGGTCGTTGTGCATGATAGCCACACCGTGCTACTATTGATTGGAGGTCGTTGTACTTGCTAGTTGAGATCTGATATTCCCGGACCATTGTTTCCCTCTCTGATTGTTTGTGACTCGTGTTATGGTTGGTGAATGCTGACCACCCATATTGAAATTCTTTGATCATGGCCGGTGACATATGCCTAGTTTGGTTGTTTGGTGTGCATAGTAGCCACACCGTGCGACTACATATTAAAATTAAATGTCCTTTCTAGTCAAGACACAGGGTTCCTAAACCATTTTCTCTCCCTCTGACCATTTGTGACTCGTGTTATAAGTTGTCAATGTTGACCATACATAGTGGACTTCTTCGGTCATAGTCAGTGACGTGTGCATCCTTTTATTGGTCACTGTGCACGCTAGCCACACCGTGCCACTACTTGTGGAAAATCTTTCTACTTGGTAGTTGATGAATAGTGTTCCCAACCCATGGGTTAACCCACTGACCATTTGTGACTCGTGTTATGAGTTTTCAACGTTAACCACACACTACGAATTCTGTTTGGTCATGGTTTGTGACATATGCCTACTTTGGTTTGTCACTGTACATGGTTACCACGCCGTGTCATTACGTATCAAAGGTCTTTGTGCGTTCTTGTTGACAGCTAGTGTTCCCAAACCATTGTTAACCCCCTGTGACTATCTCTGACTCATGTTGTGAGTTGTCAACATTGACCACATGAAGTGAAATTGTTTGGTCATCGTCAGTGACATATGCATACTTTGGTTGGTCACTATGCATTGTAGCCACACCGTGCCACTGCATATTGAATGTATTTGTACTTGTTAGTCAATAACTAGTATGTAGAAACCATAATCTTCCACTCTAACCATTTGTGACTTGTGTTATGAGTTGTCAAAGTTTACCACACATGGTGACATTTGCTGGTCATGGTCAGTGACATATGGTTGGTCATCGTGCATGGTATCCACACCATGCCACAACGTACGGAATGTCATTGTGCTTACTAGTTGATACCTGGTGTTCCCAAACAATTATTTCCCCCTCTGACTATTTGTGACTCATATTATGAGTTGCCAACGTTGACCATACACAGCGGATTTCTTTGGTCAAATGCCGTACATATGCCTACTTTGGTCGGTCATTGTGCATGGTAGCCACACCGTGCTACTACTGATCGAAGGTTGTTGTACTTGCTTGTTGAGAACTGATATTCCCGGACCATTGTTTCCCCCTCTGACCCTTTGTGACTCATGTTATGGTTGGTAAACGTTGACCATCCATATTGAACCTCTTTGGTCATGCTCGGTGACATGTGCATAGTTTGGTTGTTTGGTGTGCATAGGAGCCACACCGTGCCCCTACGTATTGAATTTATTTGTCCTTTCTAGTCCATGCATATGGTTCCCAAACCATTGTGTCTCCCTCTGACCATTCGTGACTTGTGTTATGAGTTGTCAATGTTGACCACACATAGTGGACTTCTTCCTTCATAGTCAGTGACGTATTCATCCGTTGGTTGGTCACTGTGCATGCTAGCCACACCGTGCCACTACTTGCTGAATTTCTTCATACTTGCTAGCTGATAACTAGTGTTCCTAGCCCATTGTTTCCCTATATTACAATTTGTGACTCGCGTTTCGAGTTTTTAACGTTGACCACACACTGTGAAATTCGTTTGTCATGGTTAGTGACATATGCCTAGTTTGGTTTGTCACTGTACGTGGTTACCACGCTGTGTCACTACGTAATAAAGGTATTTGTAGTTTCTAGTCAATAGTTGGTGTTCCCAAACAATGTTTACCGCACTCTGACTATGATTGACCCGTGTTGTGAGTTGTCAACGCTGACCACATGAAGTGAAATTCGTTGGTCATGGTCAGTGACATGTGCATTTTTTGGTTGGTCACTATGCATGGTAGCCACGCTATGCCACTACATATTGAAGGTACTTCTACTTGCTAGTGGATAACTAGTATTCACAAACCATTATCTTCACCCTGACCATTTGTGACTCGTGTTATGCGTTGTCAAAGTTTACCACACTTAGTGACATTATCTGGTCATGGTCAGTGACATCTGCCTACTTTGGTTGGTCATCGTGCATGGTATCCACATCGTGCCACAACTTATTGACGGTCCTTGTTCTTGCTAGTTGACACCTGGTGTTCCCGAATTATTGTTTCCCCGACTGACCATTTGTGACTCCTGTTGTTAGTTGTCAATGTTGACCACACACAGCGGATTTCTTTGGTCAAAAGCAGTATTTATGCCTTTTCTGGTTGGTCATTGTGCATGGTAGCCACACTGTGCTTATACTAATTGAAGGTCACTGTACTTGCCAGTTGAGAACTGAGATTCCCAGATTATTGTTTCCCCGTCTGACCGTTTGTGACTTGTGTTATGGTTGGTGAACGCTGACCACCCATGTTGAAATTCTTTGGTCATGGTCAGTGACATGCCTAGTTTGGTGGTTTGCTGTGCATAGTAGCCACACCGCGCCACTACGTATTGAAGTTCTTTGTCCTTTCTAGTTGATGCATATGGTTCCCAAACCATTGTCTCTCCCTCTGACCATTTGTGACTCATGTTATGACCTGTCAATGTTGACCACACATGGTGGACTTCTTTGGTCATAGTCAGTGACGTATGCATCATTTGGTTGGTCACTGTGTATGCTAGCCATACCGTGCCACTGCTTGTTGAAGGTCTTTGTACTTGCTGGTTGATAACTAGTGGTCCCAACCCATTGGTTCCCCATCTGACAACTTGTGACTCGTGTTATGCATTTTCAACGTTGACCACACATTGTGAAATGCTTTTGGTCATCACTAGTGACATATGCCTACTTTGGTTTGTCACTGTACATGGTTACCACGCCGTGTCATTACGTATTGAAGGTCTTTGTGCTTTCTTGTTGACAGCTAGTGTTCCCAAACCATTGTCAGCCCCCTATCACTATCTGTGACTCCTGTTGTGAGTTGTCAACATTGACCACATCAAGTGAAATTTTTTGGTCATGGTCAGTGACATATGCATACTTTGGCTGGTCACCGTGCATTGAAGCCACACTATGCCACTGCATATTGAAGGTGTTTTTACTTGCTAGTCAATAACAAGTATCTATAAACCATTATCCTTTGCTCTGACTGAAGGTCGTTGTACTTGCTACTTGAGAACTGGTATTCCCGGACCATTGTTTCCCCCTTCTGACCGTTAGTGACTCGTGTTATGGTCGGTGAACGTTGACCACCCATATTGAAATTCTTTGGTCATGGTCAGTGACATATGCCTAGTTTGGTTGTTTGGTGTGCATAGTAGCCACACCGTGCTACTACTGATCGAAGGTTGTTGTACTTGCTTGTTGAGAACTGATATTCCCGGACCATTGTTTCCCCCTTCTGACCGTTAGTGACTCGTGTTATGCATTTTCAACGTTGACCAACCACTGTGAAATCCGTTTGGTCATGGGTTGTGACATATGCCTACTTTGGTTTGTCAGTGAACATGGTTACCATGCCGTGGCATTACGTATCGAAGGTATTTGTGCTTTCTTGTTGAAAGCTAGTGTTCCCAACCCATTGTAAGCCCCATCTGACTATCTGTGACTTATGGTGTGAGTTGTAAACATTGACCACATGAAGTGGAATTCTTTGTTCATGGTCAGTGACATATGCATACTTTGATTGGTCACTCTGCATTGTAGCTATTCTCTGCCACTACATATTGAAGGTATTTGTACTTGCTAGTCAATAACTAGTATTCACAAACCATTATCTTCCACCCTGACCATTTGTGGCTTGTGTTAGGAGTTTTCAAAGTCTACCACATTTCGTGACATTACTTGGTCATTATCAGTGACATATGCCTGTTTTGGTTGATAATTGTTCATGGTATCCACACCATGCCACAACGTATTGAAGCTCCTAGTGCTTGCTATTTGATACTTGGTAATGAAGGTATTTGTGGTTTCTAGTCAATAGTTGGTGTTCCCAAGCAATTTTTACCCCACTCTGACTATCAGTGACCCGTGTTGTGAGTTTTCAACGCTGACCACATTAAGTGAAATTCGTTGGTAATGGTCAGTGACATGTGTATTTTTTGGTTGGTCACTATGCATGGTAGCCACGCTGTGCCACTACATATTGAAGGTATTTGTACTTGCTAGTGGATAACTAGTATTCTCAAACCATTATCTTCCACACTAACCATTTGTGACTCGTGTTATGAGTTGTCAACGTTTACCACACTTAGTGACATTATTTGGTCATGGTCAGTGACATATGCCTACTTTGGTTGGTCATCGTGCATGGTATCCACACCGTGCCACACGTTATCAAAGGTCATTTTGCTTGCTAGTTGACACCTGGTGTTCCCAAACCATTATCTCCCCCTTTGACCATTTGTGACTCCTATTATGAGTTGTCAACGCTGACCACACACAGCGGATTTCTTTGGTCAAAGGTAGTACATCTGCCTACTTTGGTCGGTCATTGTCCATGGTAGCCACACCGTGTTTATAGTTGTTGAAGGTCGATGTACATGCTAGTTGAGAACTTACATTCACAGACCACTGTTTCCCCCTCTGACCGTTTGTGACTTGTGTTATGGTTGGTGAATGTTGACCACCCATATTGAAATTCTTTCGTCATGGTCGGTGACATATGCCTAGTTTGGTTGTTTGGTGTGCATAGTAGCCATACCGTGCCACTACGTATTGAATTTATTTGTCCTATCTAGTCAATACATAGGTTTCACAAACCATCGTCTCTCCCTCTGGCCATTTCTGACCCGTGTTATGAGTTGTCAGTGTTGACCATACATAGTGGACTTCTTCGGTCATAGACAGTGACGTGTGCATCCTTTGGGTGGTCACTGTGCACGCTAGCCACACAGTGGCACTGCTTGTTGAAAATCGTTCTACTTGCTAGTTGATAACTAGTGTTGCCAGCCCATTGTTTCCCCCACTGACCAGTTGTGACTCGTGCTATGAGTTTTCAACATTGACCACACTCTGTGGAATCCGTTTGGTCATGGTATGTGACAGATGCCTACTTTGGTTTGTCACTGCACATGGTTACCACGCCGTGTCATTACGTATCGAAGGTCTTTGTGCTTTCTTGTTGACAACTAGTATTCCAAAACCATTGTTAGCCCCCTCTGACTATCTGTGACTCGTGTTGTGAGTTGTAGTGTTGACCACATGAAGTGAAATTCTTTGTACATGGTCAGTGACACATGCATACTATGGTTTGTCACTGTGCATTGTAGCCACATTGTGCGACTACATATTGAAGGTATTTGTACTTGCTAGTCAATAACTAGTATTCACAACCCGTTATCTTCCACCATGACCATTTGTGACTCGTGTTATGAGTTGTCAAAGTTTACCACACTTTGTTACATTATTTGGTCATGGTTAGTGACATATGCCTACTTTGGTTGGTCATCGTGCATGGTATGCACACCGTGCCACAACGGTTTGAAGCTCCTTGTACTTGCTATTTGAGACTTGGTGTTTCCAAACCATTGTTTCCCCGTGTGCCATTTGTGACTCGTATTATGAGTTGTCAATGTTGACCACACACAGCAGATTTCTTTGGTCAAAAGCAGCACATATGCCTACTTTGGTCTGTCATTGTGCATGGTAGCCACATGGTGCTACTACTGACTGAAGGTTGTTGTACTTCCTAGTTGAGAACTGATATTCCCATAGCATTGTTTCCTCCCCTGACCGTTTGTGACTCCTGTTATGGTTGGTCAACGTTGACCACCCATACTGAAATTCTCTGGTCATGGTCAGTGATATATGCCTAGTTTGGTTGTGTGGTGTGCATATTAGCCACACCGTGCCACTACGTATAGAAGTTCTTCGTCCTTTCTAGTCGATACATAGGGTTCCCAAACGATTGTCTCTCCCTCCGACCACTTGTGACTCGTGGTATGAGTTGTCAATGTTAACCACACATAGTGGACTTCTTCGATCATAGTCAGTAACATATGCATCCTTTGGGTGGTCACTGTGCACGCTAGCCACACCGTGCCACTACTTGTTGAAAACCTTTCTACTTGCTAGTTGATAACTAGCATTCCCAACCCATGGTTTCCCCCACTGACCATTTGTGACTCGTGTTATGAGTTTTCAACGTAGACCACATACTGTGAAATCCGTTTGGTCATGGTTAGTCACATATGCCTACTTTGGTTGGTCCCTGTACATGGTTACCACACCATGTCACTACGTATCGAAGGTCTTTGTACTTTCTAGTTGATAGCTAGTGTTCCCAAACCGTTGGTCACCCCTCTGAATATCTGTGACTCGTGTTGTGAGTTGTCAACATTGACCACATGAAGTGAAATTCTTTGGTCATGGTCAGTGACATATGCATACTTTGGTTGGTCACTCTGCATTGTAGCCACACTGTGCCACTACATACTGAAGGTTTTTGTACTTTCTAGTCAATAACTAGTATTTAGAGACTATTATCTTCCACTCTGACCGTTTGTGACTCGTGTTATCAGCTGTCAACGTTTACCACACATGGCGACATTCTTTGGTCATGGTCAGTGACATCTGCGTACCTTGGTTGGTCATCGTGCATGGTATCCACACCGTGCCACAACGTATTGAAGGTCATTGTGCTTGCTAGTTGGTACCTGGTGTTCCCAAACAATTGTTTCCCCCTCTGACTATTTGTGACTCGTATTATGAGTTGTCAACGTTGACCACACAGCGGATTTCTTTGCTCAAAGGCAGATCATATGCCTACTTTGGTCGGTCATTGTGCATGGTAGCCACACCATCCTACTTTTGATTGAAGGGTGTTATACTTGCTAGTTGAGAACTGATATTCCCAAACCAGTGTTTCCCCCCCCCCCTAACCGTTTGTGACTCATGTCATGGTTGGTGAACGTTGACCACCCATATTGAAATTCTTGGGTCATGGTCAGTGACATATGCCTAGTTTGGTTGTTAGGTGTGCATATTAGCCACACCGTACCACTATGTATTGAAGTTATTTGTCCTTTCTAGTCCATACATAGGGTCTCTCCCTCTGACCATTTGTGACTCGTGTTATGAGTTGTCAATGTTGACCACGCATACTGGATTTCTTCGGACATAGTCACTGACGTATTCATCCTTTGGTTGGTCACTGTGCACGCTAGCCAAAATGTGCCACTACTTGTTAAAGTTCATTGTGCTTGTTAGTTGACAACTAGTGTTCCTAGCCCATTGTTTCCCCCTCTGACCATTTGTGACTCGTGTTATGAGTTTTCAATGTTTACCACATACTGTGGAATTCATTTGGTCATGGTTAGTGACATATGCCTACTTTGGTTTGTCACTGTACATGGTTACCACGCCGTGTCACCACATATTAAATGTATTTGTGCTTTCTAGTTAATAGCTAGTGTTCCAAAACCATTGTTCCCCCCTTTGACTATCTCTGACTTGTGTTGCAAAGTATCAATGCTGACCTCATAAAGTGAAATTTGTTGGTCATCGTCAGTGACATATGCATACTTTGGTTGGTCACTGTGTATGGTAGCCACGCTATGCCACTACATGTTGAATGTATTTGTACTTGCTACTCAATGACTAGTATTCACAGACCATTGTCTTCCACTCTGTCCGTTTGTGACTCGTGTTATGAGTTGTCAAAGTTTACCACACTTAGTGTCATTATTTGGTCATGGTCAGTGACATATGCCTACTTTGCTTGGTCATCGTGCATGGTATCCACACCGTGCCACAACTTGTCAAAGGTCCTTATGCGTGCTAGTTGATACCTGATGTTCCCAGACCATTGTTTCCCCCTCTGACCATTTGTGATTTGTGTTATGAGTTGTCGACGCTGTCCACACACAGCGGATTCCTTTGGTCAAAGGCAGTACATATGCCTACTTTGGTCAGTCATTGTGCATGGTAGCCACACCGTGCCTATACTCATTGAAGGTTGTTGTACTTGCTAGTTGAGAACTGAGATTCCTAGACCATTGTTACCCCCTCTGACCATTTGTGACTCGTGTTATGGTTGGTGAATGTTGACCACCCATATTGAAATTCCTTGGTCATGGTCAGTGCCATATGCCTACTTAGGTTGTTTGGTGTGCATAGTAGCCACACTGTGCCACTACGTATTAAAGTTTTTTTTCCTTTCTACTCGATACATAGGGTTCCCAAACCATTGTCTCTCCATGTGACCATTTGTGACTCGTGTTATGAGTTGTTAATGTTGACCAAACATAGTGGACTTCTTCGGTCATAGTCAGTGACATGCATCCTTTGGTTGGTCACTGTGCACGCTAGCCACACCGTGCCACTACTTGTTGACAATCATTCTACACGCTAGTTGATAACTAGTATTCCCAACCCATGGTTTCCCCCACTGACCGTTATTGACTCGTGTCATGCGTTTTCAACGTTCACCACACACTGTGAAATCCGTTTGGTCATGTTTAGTCACATATGCGTACATTTGTTTGTCACTGTACATGGTTACCACGCCGTGTCACAACATATTGAAGGTCTCTGTGCTTTCTAATTGATAGCTAGTGTTTCCAACCCATTTTTACCCCCTCTGAATATCTGTGACACATGTTGTGAGTTGTCAACATTGACCACAAGAAGTGAAATTCTTTGTTCATGGTGAGTGACATATGCGTGCTTTGGTTGGCAACTGTGCATTGTAGCCACACGTTGCAACTACATATTGAAGGTGTTTGTACTTTCTAGATGATAACTAGTGTTCACAAACAATTGTCTTCCACCCTGACCATTTGTGACTCGTCTAATGAGTTGTCAAAGTTTACCACACATGGTGACATTCTTTGGTCATGGTCAGTGACATATGCATACCTTGGTTGGTCATCATGCATGGTATCCACACCGTGCTACAACGCATTGGAGCTCCTTGTGCTTGCTATTTGATACTTGGTGTTCCAAAACCATTGTTCCCCCTCTGACCATTTGTTACTCGTATTATGAGTTGTCGACGTTGACCAGACACAGGCAGCACATATGCCTACTTTGGTCGGTCATTGTGCATGGTAGCCACACTGTGCCTATACTGATTGAAGGTTGTTGTACTTGCTAGCTGAGAACTGATATTCCCCAACCATTGTTTCCTCCCCTGACCGTTTGTGAGTCGTGTTATGGTTGGTCAACGTTGACCACCCATACTGAAATTCTCTGGTCATGGTCAGTGAAATATGCTTAGTTTGGATGTTTGGTGTGCATATTAGCCACACCGTGCCACTACGTATTGAAGTTATTTGTCCTTTATAGTCCATGCATAGGGTTTCCAAACCAGTGTCTCTCCCTCTGACCATTCGTGTCTTGTCTTATGAGTTGTCAATGTTGACCACACATACTAAACTCCTTCGGCCATAGTCAGTGACGTATTCATCCTTTGGTTGGTCACTGTGCACGCTAGCCACGCCGTGCCACTACGTGTTGAGTTTCTTTGTACTTGCTAGTTGATAACGAGTGTTCCTAACCCATTGTCTCCCCCTCTGACCATTTGTGACTCTCTTGATGAGTTTTCAACGTTGACCACTCACTGAGAAATTTGTTTGGTCCTGGTTAGTGACATGTGCCTACTTTGGTTTGTCATTGTACATAGTTACCCTGCCGTGTCACTACGTATTGAAGGTGTTTGTGCTTTCTAGTCAATAGCTAGTGTTCACAAACCAATGTTACCCCCCAATGGTCAGTGACATATGCATACTTTGGTTGGTCAATGTGCATGGTAGCAACGTGGTGCCACTACATATTGACAGTATTTGTACTTGCTACTCGATGAGTAGTATTGACAAACCATTGTCTTCCACTCTGACCATTTGTGACTCATGTTATGAGTTGCAAACGTTTACCACACTTGGTGACATTATTTGCTCATGGTCAGTGACATATGCCTACTTTGGTTGGTCATCGTGCATGGTATCCACACTGTGCCACAACTCATTGAAGGTCCTTGTGCTTGCTAGTTGATACCTGATGTTCCCAAACCTTTGTCTCCCCCTCTAGCCATCTGTGACTTCTGTTATGAGTTGTCAACGCTGACCCCACACAGCGGATCTCTTTGGTCAAAGGTAGTACATATGCCTACTTTGGTCGGTCATTGTGCATGGTAACCACACAGTGCTTATACTGATTGAAGGTCACTGTACTTGCTAGTCCAGAACTGGTAATCACATACCATTGTTTCCCCCTCTGACCGTTTGTGACTCGTGTTATGGTTGGTGAATGTGACCACCCATATTGAAATTCTTTCATCATGGTCGGTGACATATGCCTAGTTTGGTTGTCTGGTGTGCATAGTAGCCACACCGTGCCACTACGTATTGAAGTTCTTTGTCCTGTCTAGTCGATACATAGGGTCCCCAAACCACTGTCTCTCCCTCTGACCATTTGTGACTCGTGTTATGAGTTGTCAATGATGACCATACGTAGTGGACCACGGTGTCTTCGGTCATAGTCAGTGACGTGTACATCCTTTGGTTGGTCACTGTGCACGCTAGCCACACCGTGCCACTACTTGTTGAAAATCTTTCTACTTGCTAGTTGGTAACTAGTGTTCCCAAGCCATGGTCTCCCCCGCTGACCATTTGTGACTCGTCTTCCTCGATCTCTTGTCCTCTGCCTCCTAAATCTCATCAGCCACCTGACTCATCTTCGTCCGCTCCTCATCTCCGCATCATCATCATCTGCGCCATCTTCGCAACTCCTCCTCCTCATCAGTATGGTTCCGCAGCGCACAAGGTCCTGTCCCTGCGCCCACTCATTCATCAATTGCCTCCAGCACATCCGCATCGCTTTCCGCTTGGCACAAGGATCGGAACCGTCGCATTGCCCATTCCGCGACAGCCTGCACCCACGCCGAAACTTCCTTCAGGGCTCGTGGTTTCGCCCCTGCGGCCACTCCGTCATCATCAGCAGCCTTCGATTTTTTTCATCAGCAATCATCAGTATATGCGACCAGCACTAGGACCTGCACAAGCTAGGTGCCCGCTTTGCAGCAGCCTGCACCCACGCCAGAAGCAGGTTTCTTGCGGCGCCTTGTCTCCTGCCTTCCCCTTGCCGCATTCTACTCCTCTATTGCGCAGCGCACATGGTTTTGCTTGTGCGCCCACTCCATCATCCATCATTCCCCCGCCATCATCCGCTTCCACTGTGCTCGGCATAAGGGTCCACCCGGTCGCATCCCCCACTTTGCGTCGACCTGCGCCCACCCCGAAAACTCATACAGCGCACGTGCTTTGACCCTTTCTCCCACTCTGCCAAATATTGCCTTCTCAACCATATCTCACGGAGACCCGCACCCATACCAAATTTGTCTCACTCAGAAACTTTCACCGTCCCTCGTGCTCCTCCTTTCTTGCCTTGTATCAGCAACCTCGCAGCCTCCGGCTTCTACGCTAGTGTTTCCTCAGAAACACCAACAATAGCAGCTCGCAGCGCACCATCCACCAGTCTCCCTATTGGTCTTCCGCGTGACGCTCCTGGTCGATCTCCTTCCAAACCTTGTGGCCCACGGACCCCAAGCTAACACATTCAGCACTTGCATCCGGATGGCAGGAACAAGCAAGTGGCAATGCCTCCTGCAGAGCGACGGTGTGGCATTGTCCTCCACTAACACCATTTTCATCTACAGACTCCTCTTCCTGGCCTAACGACCATCGTCGTATTTTTTCCATCCCTACTCCCTTTTACGGCACTGCACAAGCATTCCTCTAGTGACACCTCTGTCGCCTCTGCTCATTGCATGTCACGAGCAGCCATTTGTCATCGGAATATTCCAATGGCAACTAACCCCTGCACTCACTATCCATCTGGTATCTCGCCAGTATCAACACTTCTCAAACCAGCTGAGAGAACAGAAGGACAATGTGACGCATGCGACTGTGTCAGACGTACAAGGAAAGATCCCTCACCCTGCAGTCCAACTGCCTACAAGAACCCGCGACCAGCTCAAGGCTTCGTACAAGATCCTCTACAAGAACTTCAAGGAAGCCCTCCATGTGAATCAACGGTTCCTCTCGACTCGGACACTCAAGACCAAGACGATGACTTTCCACTAGGACGCTTCTCTGTCGACTGGATGTCTTCCCTACCCAGTCCTCCTCTCAGCTCTCTCCACTTTCTTCCAGCCAAATTGCACTCTTGAGTCCTGTCAGTTTGTGGGAGGGTGTCAGAATAACTTCCGTAAAACTGACAGGACTCCCACCAGCTGGAAAAGAAATTCTCATTAAACGGTTCAGCTCTGGCCTGAACTACTTCGGTCGACATACTAGCCATTGTCAATGCACTGACCATTGTCAGCGCCTTAGCCAGTAAAACGGCTATCGGACCGAGTGACTCCCCAATAAACGGTCACCCTGCACCCGCGTCGACTAGTGCACACAAAGCCGTTGCTTGTTTTGCCTTGCTCTGTTTTGAACATATACGGAGGATGCTTATTCCCTCTAGTTAACCATAACAGCTATATTCATCCTGTTCCCTTTGGTTCCGCAGCTTAGCTCCCGTGTTCTCGCTCTGCTCGCATCTCGCTCCCATTAGTTTCTCCTATCACTTTCTCCTCACGACTCTTTGCTTTGCCACCTTCAACCTTTCACTTCCACCGCCCTCCTCGTTCCTCTCTCAAGTTCTCTCGTCTGCGCTCTGTCTACCTTGGAGCCTCAGTTCCTCGCGTCCTCTCGCGACCCTGGAACTAATTTCTTGGGCCTGGTCTCACCGCTCTGGTTCCGCCACTTCCCTGCGTCACTTCTGCCTGGTTACGTGCTTCTGCTTGCTTCTGCTCCTGCCGACCTCACTCATTGCATTCATCTGACAGGACGTGCTGTGTCGCGCCACCCTAACGCTGCCGTCGGGTGTCAGCAGCTGGGTCCAAACTATCCATCTTGGCGAGAACAAGGTGGGACACCGACAACTCGAGCCACATCTGAGTATGAAGGCGGAAGTCCTCTCGACTAAAGGCAATGCCTTGCGTACCAGCCTGGGCAGTGCTCACACCACCTCAACCCACATTGGAACAAGGAAGTGAAGCTCACGGTCCGTAGGGAGGAAGGGGCCAAACTGCATAGAAAGGGCCTGAAGCACAGATCTTGTCGTGCAAGCATAGGTCCGAGGGGTCAAGTCACTGGCACCCAGCAGCCCCACCCCTCCAGAGGCGAATGGGAGCTGGACCCATTGACGCGCTGGCATCTGTAGGTCAAAGCTCTTCGATCCCTCCGTAGGTGCCTGACAACCTGGAGGAGCTGGAGCACTACCTCCTATACCTCCATGTCAAATCGATGCAGCACCGCAAGCCAATGTGCCTCAGGTTGCAGCGCACGCACCTAGAAGTCTACTCGCGGTACCAGACAGAAGCGGAGGAGTGTCATCGCTGCCTGCACCTCCTCCATCCTACCCATTCGTGCTAAGCCACACATTTGCTCCCAAAGCCACCGGTATGCCCACAACACCTGAAAGGACTCAGAGCCGACTGGGCAACCCAGCACCAAAAGCCCGTCATGCCTACATGGGAGCTCAACTAGTGTTCACGCGACCCTCTCCTCCGACTGTTGAATTACAAGACACTTTGGCGGTTGGATCTGCAAGCCCCGGAGTGCTGCGGCCTCGACCATGGCCACTAAGCACATCCATACAAAGTGTTGATTTGCGACAAGGTATTGATTTGTGACAAGGTGTTGATTTGCGAGAGGGTGTTGATTTCCGAGAGGGTGTTAATTTGGAGCAGGGTGTTGATTTGCAGCAGGGTGTTGATTTGCGACAGGGTGTTGATTTGCAACAGGGTGTTGATTTGTGACAGGGTGTTGTTTTGAGATGGGGTCTTGATATGCGACAAGGTGTTGATTTGCGACAGGGTATTGATTAGCGACAGGGTGTAGATTTGTGACAGTATGTAGATTTACAACAGGGTGTAGATTTGCGACAGGGTGTTGATTTGCGACAGGGTGTTGATTTGCGACAGGGTGTTGATTTGCAACGGGGTGTTGATTTGCGACAGGGTGTTGATTTACAACAACGTGTTGATTTGCAACAGGGTGTTGATTTGTGATTGGGTGTTGATTTGCAACGTGTTCATTTGTGACGAGGTGTTGATTTGCGACAGGGTGTTCGTTTGCGACATATTGTTGATTTACGATAGGGTGTTGATTTGCGAAAGGGTGTTGATTTGTGATAGGTTGCTGATTTGCGACAGGGTGTTGATTTGTGACAGGGTGTTGATTTGCGAAAGGGTGTTGATTTGTGATAGGTTGCTGATTTGCGACAGGGTGTTGATTTGTGACAGGGTGTTGATTTGTGACAGGGTGTTAATTTGCAACAGGGTGTTGAATTGCGACAGGATGTTGATTTGCGACAGGGTGTTGATTTTTGACAAGGTGTTGATTTGCGATATGATATTCATTTGCGACAGGGTGTTAATTTGCGACAGGGTGTTGATTTGCGACAGGGTGTTGATTTGCCATAGAATGTTAAGTTGTGTCTGGGTATTCATTTGCAATAGGGTGTTGATTTGCAACAAGGTGTTGATTTACAACAAAGTCTTGATTTGTGACAGGGTGTTGATTTGCAACAGGTGTAAATTTGCGACAGGGTACTGATTTGCGATAGGGTATTCATTTGCGACAGGGTGTTTGCTTGCAACAAGGTGTTCATTTGCGACAGGGTGTTGATTTGGAACAGACGGTTCATTTGCGATAGGGTGTTGATTTGCGACTGGGTGTTGATTTGGGGCAGGGTGTTGATTTGCAACAAGGTGTTGATTCCCGACAGGGTGCTGATTTGCGACAAGGTGTTGACTTGCAAGAGGGTGTTGATTTGCGACAGGGTGTTCATTAGCGATAGGGTGTTGATTTGTGACAGGATATTTATTTGTGATAGGGTGTTAAATTGTGACAGGGTGTTGATTTGCAATAGGGTGTTGATTTGCGACATGGTGTTGATTTGCGACAAGGTACTGATTTGCGACACAGTGTTGAGTTGTGACAGGATGTTGATTGGCGACATGGTGTTGAGTTGCGACAGAGTGTTGATGTGCGATAGGGTCTGGATTTGCTACGGGGTATTCATTCACGACCGGGTGTTCATATGAAACAGAGTGTTGATTTGCGACATGGTGTTGAGTTGCGACAGAGTGTTGATGTGCGATAGGGTCTGGATTTGCTACGGGGTATTCATTCACGACCGGGTGTTCATATGAAACAGAGTGTTGATTTGCAACAGGGTGTTGAATTGCAAAAGGGTGTCAAATCTTGACAGGGTGTTGACTTGTGACAAGGTATTGATTTATGAAAGGTATTGATTTGTGACAGGGTATTGATTTGTCACAAGGTGTTGATTTGCGACAGGGTGATGATTTGTAACAGGGTGTGGATTGCGACAGGGTGTTGGTTTGCACCAAGGTATTGATTTGCGAC
This sequence comes from Penium margaritaceum, assembly GCA_023375785.1. NCBI lineage: Eukaryota > Viridiplantae > Streptophyta > Zygnematophyceae > Desmidiales > Peniaceae > Penium > Penium margaritaceum. Next base: position 41,437 of record SZWC01000327.1, on the reverse strand, counting down.
AGGGTGTTGATTTGCGACAGGGTGTTGATTTGCGACAGGGTGTTGATTTGCGAGAGGCTGTTGATTTGCGACAGGGTGTTGATTTGCAACAGGGTGTTAATTTGGGAGTCCCTAATCAAGTGCAAGGAAGGTTCAGGGAAGTGCAAGGTGCTCCAGCACTACAGGAAGGTTCAGAGAAAGTTCCCTACTTTCTTCCTTGCTGCAATGGATGTGCTTGCGGTGCCTGCGACCTCCACTCCTTCTGACCGTTCGTTTTTGCTTGGCAGGCATGTGATCACCGATTTTGGGCACTCGCTTGCGCAGTTGACGGTGGAGAACCTCCTCACAATGAAGAGTTGGATGAACGAGCGGTCCCTGCTTGACTTCCTTGTCTCTCGCCATGGCATTGTTGCACCCGAGTACAGAGAGGAGGAGATGCGCATCAACGACCTGCGGAAGAGAGCTCGTGAGGAGGGGCTGGTGGGCGCGGCGTGTGAGGAGTTGGAGGGACTCAGTTTGTACGTGAACGTGGAGGAGGAAGACGACGACGACGGAGACAAGGAGGACAATGAGGATGAGGAGGATGCAAGGGAGGATGGCGAGGATCAGGATGTGCTGGAGGTTGTATAGTAGGTGCATGCCCCATTAGGTAGGAATGCCACTTTGTTTCTCATCTGTTTTCATTCCGTAACGGAATTGCTACTTGCTGATTGAACTGATGTTGCAAAACCTGCTCAAAAGTTGTGTGAAATGTTGTTTCAAATCTCTTGTCCGATTCTGTCAGATTTAGCAAATGAGTTTGCTCATGTTGTTTCAAACAAAACTTCCAGTAATGTTTCTAGTACCAATTTCCATGGTGTTGTATACGACCAGAAATTCACGTGTAGCAATGACATGGGACGACGGTAACAATAAGTCTGAGTGCATTAGTCTGTCCTTGAAAAAACATAATTGTGTTAAGATCTTGCTATACATTGAAAGACATAACTGTGCATCATGTGGATGTCTTGGCTGAGAGCCTCTCCGCCAGAGCTCCCCTCCGGGAGAGGAGCTGTGGTGCGGCCTATCATTGGTGTAGTAGTGCGTCGATATGTTGGTGCACTGAGAGTTGTGAATGTGTTTACAGTGAGACAGAAAATGGTGGAGAAAAAATGCTGAAAAAAAAAAACAGACACGGATTTGGTGCAGATACCACAAACACAGGGCATGTCTGGAAGATTCGTCCAAGATTCGTGAATCCTAAGGATTCACGAATCCAGATTCGGATTCGCGAATCGATTCCAGACCTGGATTCGGATTCGCACATCTGGATCCTACATGAGATCCTGGAATCTTACCCGGTGTGCACCCTTATTTGGGACAGGGTGTTGATTTGTGACAGGGTGTTGATTTGCAGCAGGGTGTTAATTTATGACATGGTATTGATATGCAACAAGATGTTGATTTGGGACAAGGTGTTGATTTGCGACAAAGTGTTGATTTGTGACAGGGTGTCAATTTGCGCCTGGATGTTGAATTGCACATGGTATTGATTTGTGGCAGAGTGTTGATTTGCAACAAGGTGTTGATTTGCGACAGGGTGTTCATGAGCGACAGGGTGTTGATTTGCAAGAGGGTGTTCATTTGCGACATGGTGCTGATTTGCAACAGGGTGTTAATTTGTAATAGGATGTTTATTTGTGACAGAGTGTTGATTTGCGACAGGGTGTTGATTTGCGACAGGGTGTTGATTTGCGACATGGTGTTGATTTGCGACAGGGGGCTGATTTGCGACATGGTGTTGATTTGTAACAGGGTGTTGATTTGTGACAGGGTGTTGATTTGCGACAGGGTGTTGATTTGCAACTGGGTGTTGATTTGTGACAGGGTGTTGAAATGCGACATGGTGTTTATTTGCGATAGGGTGCTGATTTGCGACAGGATGTTGATTTGCGACAGGATGTTGATTTGCGACAGGGTATTGATTTGCGACAGAGTGTTGATTTGCGACACAATGTTGATTTGCGACATGGTGTTCCGTTTTGACACGGTGTTCATTTGCGATATGGTGCTGATTTGCGACAGGATGTTGATTTGCGACAGGGTATTGATTTGCGACAGAGTGTTGATTTGCGACACAATGTTGATTTGCGACATGGTGTTCCGTTTTGACACGGTGTTCATTTGCGATATGGTTCGGGTTTGCGACGGGGTTTTGATTCGCAACAGGGTGATGATTTGCAACAGTGTTGATTTGCGACAGGGTGTTGATTTGCGAACGGTGTCAATTTGCGACAGGGTGTTGATTTGCGACAAGGTGTTGATTTGCGAGAGGTATTGATTTCCGACAGGATGTTGATTTGCAACAGGGTGTTGATTTGCGACAGGGTAATACTTTGCGATAAGGTGTTGATTTGCGACCGGGTGTTGATTTGCCACATGGTGTTGATTTGTAACAGGATGTTTATTTGCAAAAGACTGTTGATTTGTGACCGGGTGTTGATTTGCGACCGGCTGTTGATTTGCGACAGGTTGTTGATTTGCGACAGGGTGTTGCTTTGCGACAGGATGTTGATTTGCAACTGGTTCTTTGATTTGCGACAGGGTGTTGATTTGTGACAAGGTTTTGATTTGCGACAAGGCATTTATTTGCCACACGATGTTGATTTGCAATGAGGTGTTGAGATGCGACAAGGTCTTGATTTGCAACAAGCTCATGATTTGGGACAAGGTCATGATTTGGGACCAGCAATTTACATGGAACAAGGTGTTGTTATGTGACAATTCTTTGAACTATAGCAAGGCTTTGATTTGCAACAAGGTGTTGATTTACACCCTACTTGCACCCTAGTTGCGCCCTACTTACACCCTAGTTGCGTCTTAGGTGCGCCCTAGTTGCGCCCTAGTTGCGCCCTTCTTGCGCCCTTATTGCACCCTACTTACACCCTAGTGGCGCCCTACTTGTGCCCTACTTGCGCCCTACTTGCACCCTTCTGGCACCCTACTAGCACCCTAGTTGCGTCCTAGTTGCGCCTTAGTTGCGCCCTAGTTGCGCCCTAGTTGCGCCCTAGTTGCGCCCTAGTTGCGCCCTAGTTGTGCCGTAGTTGTGCCCTTGTTGCGCCCTTGTTGCGGCCTCATTGCGCCCTAGAACGCAACTAGGGCGCAACTAGGGCGCAACTAGGGCACAACTAGGGCGCAACTAGGGCGCAATTAGGACGCAACTAGGGCGCAACTAGGGTGCAACGAGGGTGCAACTAGTGCGCAAGTAGGGCGCAAATAGGGCACAAGTAGGGCGCTCCTACGGCGCAAGTAGGTTACAACTAGGGCGGAACCAGGGCGCAACTAGGGCGCAACGAGGGCGCAACGAGGGCACAACAAGGGCGCAACAAGGGCACAACTAGGGCGCAACTAGGGTGCAACTAGGATGCAACTAGGGCGCAACTAGGGTGCAACTAGGGGGCAACTAGGTCGCAACTAGGGTGCAACTAGGGCACAACTAAGGCGCAACTAGGGTGCAACAAATGCGCAACTAGGGCGCAACAAGGGCACAACTAGGGCGCAACTAGGGTGCAACTAGGGGGCAACTAGGTCGCAACTAGGGTGCAACTAGGGCACAACTAAGGCGCAACTAGGGTGCAACAAATGCGCAACTAGGGCGCAACAAAGGAACAACTAGGGCGTAAGCAGGGACCAAGTAGGACACAACTAGGACGCAACGAGGGTACAACTAGGGCGTAGCTAGTGCCCAACTGAGGCGCAACTAGGGCGCAATTAGGGCGCCAATAGGGCGTAAGTAGGATGCAATAAGGGCGCAAGGAGGGCGCAACCAGGTCGCAACTACGACGCATCTAGGGCACAAGTAGGGCGCAACTAGGGCGCGACTATGGCGAAAGTAGGGCGCAGGAATGGCGCAACTAGGGAAAAGCTAAGGTGCAACTAGGGCGCAACTAGGGCGCAACTAGGGGGCAACTAGGGCGCAACTAGGGCGCAACAAAGATGCAACTAGGGCGCAACTAGGGCGCAACTAGGGCGCAATAAGGGTGCAACTAGGGCGCAACTAGGGCGCAACTAGGGCGCAACAAAGATGCAACTAGGGCGCAACTAGGGCGCAACTAGGGCGCAATAAGGGTGCAACTAGGGCGCAACTAGGGCGTAACTAGGGTGTAACTAGGGAGCAACAAGTGGGCAAGTCGGGTGCAACTAGGGCGCAACTAAGGCGCAACAAGGGCGCAAGTAGGACGCAACTAAGGGTGCACCTCCGGGACAACTAGGGCGTAGCTAGTGCCCAACTGAGATGCAACTAGGGCGCAAGTATGCGCCAGTAGGGCGCAAGTAGGGCGCAACTAGGACGCAACTAGGGTGCAACTAGGACACAACTAGGGCGCAACTAGTGCGAAACTGGGATGCAACTAGGGTGCAATTACGGTGCACCTAGCTCGCAACTAGGGCGCCCGGGTACAACTAGGGCGCAACTAGGGGACAACCAGGCTCAACTAGGGCGCAACTATAATGCAACTAGGGCACGACTAGGGTGCAACTAGGGTAAAACTAGGGCGTAAAAAGGGTGCAACTAGTGTGCAACTAGGGCGCAACTAGGGCGCGACTAGGGCGCGACTAGGGCGCGACTTGGGCGCAACTAGGGCACAACTAGGGCGCAACTAGGGTGCAAGTAAGGCGCAATTAGGGCGCAACTGGGGGCAACTAGGGCGCAACCAGGGCGCAACTAGGGCGCAACTAGGGCGCGACTTGGGCGCAACTAGGGCACAACTAGGGCGCAACTAGGGTGCAAGTAAGGCGCAATTAGGGCGCAACTGGGGGCAACTAGGGCGCAACCAGGGCGCAACTAGGGCGCAACTAGGGCACAACTAGGGCGCAACTAGGGTGCAAATAGGGCGCAACTAGGGTGCAACTAGTGCGCAACTAGGGCGCAAGTAGGGCGCGACTAGGGGGCGACTAGGGCGCAACTTGGGCGCAACTAGGGCGCAACTAGGGCGCAACCAGGGCGCAATTAGGGCGCAACCGGGGGCTTCTAGGGCGCAACTAGGGCGCAACTATGGTGCAACTAGGGCGCAAGTAAGGCGCAACTATGGTGCAACTAGGGCGCAACTATGGTGCAACTAAGGCGCAACTAGGGCTCAACTAGGACGCAACTAGGGCACAACTAAGACGCAACTAGGGCGCAACTAGGGTACAACTAGGGCGTAGCTAGTGCCCAACTGAGGCGCAACTAGGGCGCAAGTATGGTGCAATGAGGGCGCAAGTAGGGCGCAACTAGGGCGCAACTAGGGTACAACTAGGGCGTAGCTAGTGCCCAACTGAGGCGCAACTAGGGCGCAAGTATGGTGCAATGAGGGCGCAAGTAGGTTACAACTTGTGCGCAACCACGGCGCAATTAGGACGCAACTAGAGCACAACTAGTGCACAACTTGGGCTCAACTAGGGTGCAATTACGATGCAACTAGGGTGCAACTAGGGCGCAAGTAGGGCGCTAGTAAAACGCATCTAGGGCACAACTAGGGCACAATTAGGGCATAGCTAGTGCCCAACTGAGGCGCAACTATGGCACAAGTAGGGTGCTTGTAGGGTGTAAGCAGGGTGCAATAAGGGTGGAAGAAGGCCGCGACTATAGCGCAACTAGGGTGCAACTAAGACGCAACTAGGGTGCAAGTAGGGCACAACTAGGGCGCAAGTAGGACGCAAGTATGGTGCAACTAGGGCACAATTAAGGCGCAACAAGGCCGCAACTAGGGCGCAACTAGGGGCACCTAGGGCGCAACTATAGCACAACTAGGGCGCAACTAGGGCACAACTAGGGCGCAACTATGGCCCAACTAGGGCGCAACTAGAGCGCAGCTATGGCACAACTATGGCGTAACTAGGGCGCAATTAGAGCACAACTGGGGGCAACAAGGGGCTACTAGGGCGCAACTAGGGCGCAACTAGGGCGCAACTAGGGCGCAACGAGGGTGCAACTAGGGTGCAACTAGGGAGCAACTATGGCGCACCTAGGGCGTAACTTGGGTGCAACTAGTCTGCAAGTTGGGCGCAACTAGGACGCAACTAAGGCGCAACTAGGGCGCAAGAAGGACGCAACTAAGGGCGCAACTAGGGGACAACTAGGGGGTAGCTAGTGCCCAGCTGAGGTGGAACTAAGGCGCAAGTAGGCTCCAGTAGGGCGCAAATAGGGTGCAACTAGGGCGCAACTAGGGCGCAACTAGGACACAACAAGGGCGCAACTAGAACGTAACTAGGTTGCAAGTAGGGGGCAAGTACGGCGCACATAGTTGCAACTAGGGTGCCCGGGCGCAACTAGGGCGCAACTAGGGGGAAACTAGGGCACAACTAGGGCGCAACTAGGCCGCAACTAGGGCACGACAAGGGTACAACTAGGGCGCAACTAGGGCGCAACTAGGGGGAAACTAGGGCACAACTAGGGCGCAACTAGGCCGCAACTAGGGCACGACAAGGGTACAACTAGGGCGCAACTAGGGCGCAACTAGGGTGCAACTAGTGCACAACTAGGGCGCAACTAGGGCGCGACTAGGGAGTGACTATGGCATGACTTGGGCACAACTAGGGCGCAACTAGGGCACAACTAGGGCGCAACTAGGGCGCAAATAGGGCGCAAGTGGGGGCAACTAGGGCGCAACTAGGGCGCAACTAGGGCACAACTAGGGCACAACTAGGGGGTAACTAGGGTGCAACTAGGGCACAACTGGGGTGCAACTATTGCGCACGTTGGGTGCAACTAGGGCGCGACTAGGGCGCGAGTAGGGCGCGACTTGGGCGCAACTAGGGCATAACTAGGGTGCAACTAGGGCGCAATTAGGGCGCAACTGGGGGCTGCTAGGGCGCAACTAGGGCGCAACTAGGATTCAACTAGGGCGCAACTAGTGCGCAACTAGGGCTCAACTAGGGCGCAACTAGGGCGCAACTAGGGCGCAACTAGGACTCAACTAGGGCGCAACTACGGCGTAACTAAGGCGCAACTAGGGCGCAAATAGGGCATAAGTAGGACGCAACTAGGGCACAACTAGGGTACAACTAGGGTGTAGCTAGTGCCCAACTGAGGCGCAACTAGGAAGCAAGTACGGTGCAAGGAGGGGGCAAGAAGGTTGCAACTTGTGTACAACCAGGGCGCAACTAGGGCGCAACTAGGACACAACTAGGACGCAACTAGGGCGCAACTAGGGTGCAAGTACGGCGCAACTAGGGTGCAACTAGGGCGCAAGTAGGGCGCAAGTAAGACGCAACTAGGACACAACTAGGGCACAGTTAGGGCGTACCTAGTGCCCAACTGAGGCGCAACTAAGGTGCAAGTAGGGTGCCAGTAGAGTGTGAGTAGGGTGCAATATGGGTGCAAGAAGGGCGCAACTGCGACGCAACTAGGGCGTAACTGAGACCCAACTAGGGTGCAAGTACGGCACAACAAGGGCGCAAGTAGGGCGCAAGTAGGGCGCAACTAGGACACAACTAAGGCACAACAAGGGCTCAAGTAGGGCGCAACTAGGGCGTAACTGAGACCCAACTAGGGTGCAAGTACGGCACAACAAGGGCGCAAGTAGGGCGCAAGTAGGGCGCAACTAGGACACAACTAAGGCACAACAAGGGCTCAAGTAGGGCGCAACTAGGGCGCAACCAAAGCGCCAGTAGGGCACATGTAGGGCGCCAGAAGGGCGCAAGTAGGGTGCGAGTAGGGCGCAAGTAGGGCGCCAATACGGTGTAAGTAGGGTGCAATAAGGGCACAAGAAGGGCGCAACTAGGGCGCAACTAGGACGTACCTAAGACGCAACTAGGATGCAAGTAGGGCGCAACTAGGGTGCAAGTTGGGTGCAAATCAACACCTTGTCGCAAATCAAAGCCTTGCTATAGTTCAAAGACTTTTCACATAACAACACCTTGTTGCATATCAATTGCTTGTCGCAAATCATGAGCTTGTTGCAGGTCAAGACCTTGTCGCAATTCAACACCTTATTGCGAATGAACACCGTGTGGAAAATCAACGCCTTGTCCCAAATCAGCGCATTGTCACAAATCAACACCCTGTCACAAATCAAAGAACCAGTCGCAAATCAACATCCTGTCGCAAATCAACATCCTGTCGCAAATCAACATCCTGTCGCAAATCAACAACATGTTGCAAATCAACAGCCTGTTGCAAATCAACACTTGGTCGCAAATCAACACTCTTTTGCAAATAAATACCCTCTCACAAATCAACACCCTGTTGCAAATAAACACCCAGTCGCAAATCAACACCTCATCGCAAACAAGCACCCTGTTCCAAATTAACACCCTGTCGCAAATCAACACATTGTTGCAAATCAACCTATGTTTTGTTTCAACTCCGACTTGATCTATCTGACTCCCAGTCGGCCAATCCGACCTTCCGATCAGAGTAGATAGCGGGCAACTTCGTCTGCATGCAACTGTGCCACGTGGAAATACCTTGTCTTCCAAAACCCCTAAAAAAACATGCATCCTTGCATGTAGAACGCTCGGACATGTTTTGTGCCAGCGACCAGGTTTTGTACTAACATTCAAGGAAAGCAAGCCAGTTCCCTGAGGCCCGCCCTGGCATCCACACTTTTCTGTGTAGCAACTTCACCGACTTGGAGTAGGTAGTCTCTGACTCTACTCTCCGACTCCCGGACTTCCCGAGTTAGCGGGCAAGTATGAGTAAAACATAGGATCAACACCTTGTCGCAAATTAACACCTTGTCGCAAATCAATACCCTGTGGCAAACACCCTATCCCAAATCAACACCTCGATGTAAATCAACACCTTAACGCAAATTGACACCATATCGCAAGTCAACACCTTGTTACAAATCAACACCCTGTCGCAAATCAACACCCTGTAGCAAATCAACACCCTGTTGCCAATCAACACCCTGTCGCAAATCAACACTCTGTCGCAGATGAACACCATGTGGCAAATCAACACTCTGTCGCAAATAAACACCCTATTACAAATCAACACCCTGTCGCAAATCAGCATCCTGTCAAAAATCAACACCCTCTTGCAAGTTAACACCCTGTCGCGAATCAACACCCTGTCGCAAATCAACACCTTCCCGCAAATCAATACCCTGCCGCGAATCAATACCCTGTGCAATTCAACACCCTGGCGCAAATCAACACCTTGTCGCAAATCAACACCTTGTCGCAAATCAACACCTTGTCACAAATCATTACCTTGTGGCAAATCAATACCATTGTCAAAATTAACACCCTGCCACAAATCAACACCCTGTCACAAATCAACACATTGTTGCAAATAAACACCTTGTTGCAAATCAACACCTTGTTGCTAATCAATGCCCTGTCACAAATCAAAACCCTGTCGCAAATCAACACCATATCGCAAATCAACAGCCTCTCGCAAATCAACACCCTGTCACAGATCAACACCCTGTGGCAAATCAATGCCTTGTTGCAAATCAACACCCTGTCGCAAATCCACACCCTGTTACAAATCAGAACCCTGTCGCAAATCAACATCCTGTCGTAAATCAATACCTTTTGCAAATCAACACCTTGTCGCAAATCAACACCCTGTTGCAAATTGAAACCACTCGCAATTCAACACCCTGTCGCAAAACAACAGTCTGTTAGAAATCATCACCCTGTCGCGAATCAATACCCCATCGCAAATCCAGAACCTATCACAAATCAACACCGCGTTGCAACTGAACACCATGTCACAAATCACCATCGTGTCGCAAGTTAACACCCTGTGGCAAATCAACACCCTGTCGCAAATCAACATCCTCTCGCAAATCAACATCCTGCTTCAAATCAACACCCTGTCGCAAATAAACACCATGTCGCAAATCAACACCGTGTCGCAGATCAACACCCTGTTGCAAATCAACACCCTGTCCCAAATGAACACCGTGTCGCAAATCAACACCTTGTCGCAAATCAACACCCTGTCACAAATCAACACCCTGTCACAAATCAACACCCTGTCGCAAATCAACACCATGTCGCAAATCAACACCGTGTCGCAGATCAACACCCTGTTGCAAATCAACACCCTGTCCCAAATGAACACCGTGTCGCAAATCAACACCTTGTCGCAAATCAACACCCTGTCACAAATCAACACCCTGTCACAAGTTAACACCCTGTTGCAAATCAACACCATGTCGCAGGTCAGCCCCCTGTCGCAAATCAATACCATGTTGCAAATGAACACCCTGTCGCAAATCAACACCCTGTCGCAACTCAACATTATGTCGCAAATAAACACCCTATTACAAATCAACACCCTGTCACAAATCAGCACCCTGTCGCAAATAAAAACCCCATTGCAAATCAACACCCTGTCGCAAATCAACAATCTGTCGCAAATCAACACATTGATGCAAATCAACACCCTGCGACAAATCAATACCCTGTGCAATTCAACACCCTGGCACAAATTGATAGCCTGTCGCAAATCAACAGTTTGTCGCAAATCAACACCTTGTCGCAAATCAACACCTTGTCGCAAATCAATACCATGTTGCAAATCAACACCCTGTTACAAATCAGCACCATGCCACAAATCAAGTGCATGTAAGTGCGTGTAAGTATGTGCAAGTGCATGTAAGTGTGTGTAAGTGCGTGTAAGTGTGTGTAAGTGCGTGTAAGTGCATTTCAGTGTGTGTCAGTGCGTGTAAGTTGGTGTAAGTGCGGGTAAGTACGTGTAAGTGCGTGTAAGTACATGTACGTCCGTGCAAGTGCATGTAAGTGCATGGAAGCACGTGTAGGTGCGTGCAAGTTTTTGTAAGTTTGTGTAAGTGTAAGTGTATTTAAGTACATGTAAGTGCGTATAAGTGGGTATAAATGCAAGTAAGTGTGTGTAAGTGCATGTAAGTACGTGTAAGTGCCTGTCAGTGCCTGTAAGTGTGTGTAAGTGCGTGTACATTTGTGTAAGTGTGTGTAAGTGTTTGTAAATGCGTGTAAGTGCCTGTAAGTACGTGTAAGTACGTGTCAGTGTGTGTAAGCACGTGTAAGTGCGTGTAAGTGTGTGTAAGTACGTGTAAGTGTGTGCAAGTGCGTGTAAGTGCATGTAAACTCATGTAAATGTGTATAAATGTGTTTAAGTGCATATACGTGCGTGTAAGTGTGTGTCAGTGCGTTTAAGTTTGTGTAAGTGCGTGTAATTGTGTGTAAGTGCGTTTAAGTGCGTGTAAGTGCCTGTATGTGCGTGTACGTATGTGTAAGTACATGCAAGTTTGTGTAAGTGCGTGTAATTGTGTGTAAGTGCGTTTAAGTGCGTGTAAGTGCCTGTATGTGCGTGTACGTATGTGTAAGTACATGCAAGTTTGTGTAAGTGCGTGTAAGTTTGTGTAAGTGCGTGTAAGTATGTATTTGCGTGTGTAAATGCGTGTATGTATATGTAAGTGCGTGTAAGTACGTGTAAGTGCGTGTAAGTGCGTGTAAGTACGTGTAAGTGTACGTAAGTGCATGTAAGTGCGTGTAAGTATGTGCAAGTGCATGTAAGTGTGTGTAAGTGCGTGTAAGTGTGTGTAAGTGCGTGTAATTGTGTGTAAGTGCGTTTAAGTGCGTGTAAGTGCCTGTATGTGCGTGTACGTATGTGTAAGTACATGGAAGTTTGTGTAAGTGCGTGTAACTTTGTGTAAGCGCGTGTAAGTATGTATTTGCGTGTGTAAATGCGTGTATGTATATGTAAGTGCGTGTAAGTACGTGTAAGTGTACGTAAGTGCAAGTAAGTGCGTGTAAGTATGTGTAAGTGTGTGTAAGTACGTATAAGTGCGTGTAAGTGCGTGTAAGTGTATTTAAGTGGGTACAAGTACGTGTCAGTGCGTGTAAGTGTGTGTAAGTGCGTGTAATTGTGTGTAAGTGCGTTTAAGTGCGTGTAAGTGCCTGTATGTGCGTGTACGTATGTGTAAGTACATGGAAGTTTGTGTAAGTGCGTGTAACTTTGTGTAAGTGCGTGTAAGTATGTATTTGCGTGTGTAAATGCGTGTATGTATATGTAAGTGCGTGTAAGTACGTGTAAGTGCGTGTAAGTGCGTGTAAGTACGTGTAAGTGTACGTAAGTGCAAGTAAGTGCGTGTAAGTATGTGTAAGTGTGTGTAAGTATGTGTAAGTGCATGTAAGCACGTATAAGCACGTGTAAGTGCGTGTAAGTGTATTTAAGTGGGTACAAGTACGTGTAAGTGCGTGTAAGTGTGTGTAAGTGTGTGTCATTGTGTGTAACTGCGTGTAAGTACGTGTAACTGTGTGTAAGTATGTGTATGTATGTGTAAGTGCGTGTAAGTGCATGTAAGTGCATGTAAGTGCGTACAAGTATGTATAAGTATGTGGAAGCTCGTAAAAGTGTGTATAAGTGCATGTAAGTGTGTGTAAGTGTGTGTACGAGCGTGTACGTGCGTGTAAGTACGTGTAAGTATGGTTAAAACTTGTGTGAGTGTAAGTGCGTGTAAGTGCGTGTAAGTACGTATAAGCATGTACAAGTGCGTGTAAGTGCGTGTAAGTGCGTGTTAGTGCGTGTAAGTGGATGCAAGTGCATGTAAGTGTGTGTAAGTGTGTGTAAGTGCGTGTAAGTATTTCTAAGTTTGTGTTAGTGTGTGTAAGTGTGTGCAAGTGTGTGTAAGTGCGTGTAAGTTTGTGTTAGTGCGTGTAAGTGCATATAAGTGCATGTAAGTGCGTGTATGAGCGTGTAAGTGCGTGTAAGTACTTGTAAGTGCGGGTAAGTGTGTGAAAGTATATATATATGTGTGTGTAAGTACGTGTAAGTGCGTGTAAATGCATTTAGGTTCGTGTTAGATCGTGTAAGTGTGTGTAATTGTGTAAGTGCGTGTAAGTGCGTGTAGGTTCGTGTTAGTGTGTGTAAGTGCGTGTAAGTCATGTAAGTGCGTGTTAGTGCGTGTAAGTGCATGTAAGTTCGTGCAAGTGCGTGTAAGTGTGTATAAGTGCGTGTAAGTGCGTGTAAGTATGTGTAAGTACGTGCAAGTGCGTGTCAATGCGTGTCAGTGCGTGTTAGTGCGTGTAATTTTGTGTAAGTGTGTGTAAGTGGGTGTAAGTGCGTGTAAGTGCGTGTAAGTACGTGTAAGTGCGTATAAGTGCGTGTATGTGCGTATAAGCTTGTGTTTGTACGTGTAAGTGTGTGTAAGTGCATGTAAGTGTGTGTAAGTGTGTGTAAGTGCATGAAAGTACTTGTAAGTGCACGTAAGTGTGTGAAAGTATATGTAAATGCGTGTTTGTATGTGTAAGTGCATGTCATTGCGTGCAAGTGTGTTAGATTGTGTAAGTGCGTGTAAGTGTGCGTAACTACTTGTAAGTGCGTGTAGGCTTGTGTAAGTGCGTGTAAGTGCGTGTACGTCATGTAAGTGTGTGTTAGTGCATGTAACTACATGTAAGTTCGTGCAAGTGTGTGTAAGTGCGTGTAAGTGCGTGTAAGTGCGTGTAAGTGCGTCCAATTACGTGTAAGTGTGTATCAATGCGTGTCAGTGCGTGTAAATTCGTGTAAGTGCGTGTAAGTGCGTGTAAGTACGTATAAGTACGCGTATGTATGTGTAAGTGCGTATACGTGCGTATAAGTGCATGAAAGTATGTGTATGTGCGTGGAAGTACGTGTAAATGTGTGTAAGTGCATGTAATCACATGTAAGTGTGTGTAGCTGTGTGTAAGTGCGTGTAAGTGTGTTTAAGTTGGTGTAAGTGCGTGTAAGTATGTGTAAGAGCGTGTAAGTATGTGTACGTGCGTGTAAGTGCGCATTAGTACGTATAAGTGCGTGTAAGTCTATGCTGATCTCGATCGTCGATCACCTTGAGGTCATTGACCATCGGCAGTCGTCGACCTGGTCGACGACTAGGTCGACAACTAGCTACAAGGGGGAAAAGGGGGGGAAAACCTGTAGAGGGACGTGCGAGTGAACCCGGTTCCACATGTATGGATGAGGGGTTGACAACGTTATGATGGATTAAAGTGACAATTAATGGTGGGAATGGATAGGCCATGGATGAGAGCAGGAGAGTGCCGAGTTTGAGCCCATTTTTAGCCCATTGTGTGTCCTCGTCGATTGTTGATCGTTGATCACTTGTCCCAAGAGACAGAGATCAGTTGTCAACTCGATCGTCGATCACTTAGTAAGGTGGTCAGCATAGGTGTAAAAGTGTGTGTGTGCGTGTAAGTGCGTGTAATTGCGTGTAAGTGTGTGTCAGTGTGTGTAAGTGCATGTATGTACGTGTAAGTTTGTGTAACTGCGTGTAAGTACGTGTGGTACATGTAAGTGCGTAGAAGTATGTGTAAGTGTGTGTAAGTGTGTGTAAGTATGTGTAAGTGTGTGTAAGAGCGTGCAAGTGCATGTAAGTGCGTGTCAGTGGATCTAAGTGAGTGTAAATAGGTGGAAGTGCGTGCAAGTGCGTGTAAGTACGTGTAAGTGATGTAAGTACGTTTAAGTGATTTTAAGTGCGTGAAAGCATGTGTAAGTGCGTGTAAGTGCATGTAAATGCGTGTAATTGCATGTCAGTATGTGTAGGTGTGTGTAGGTTTGTGTTAGTTCATGTAAGTGCGTGCAAGTATGTGCAAGTGCCTGTAAGTGCGTGTAAGTGCGTGTAGGTGTGCGTAAGTTCATGTAAGTACGTGTAAGTGTGTGTAAGTACGTGAAAGCATGTGCAAGTGCGTGTAAGTGTATGTAAGTGTGTGTAAGTGCGTGTAAAAGCGCATAAGGTCTTCGACGTGTGTGTAAGTGCGTGTAAGTGTGTGTAAGTGCATGTCATTGCGTGTAAGTGCATATAAGTGTGTGTAAGTGGTGTAGGTTTGCGTTAGTTTGTGTAAGTGTGTGTAAGTGTGTGTAAGTGCGTCTAAGTGCGTGTAAGTGCGTTGTAGTGCGTGTAAGTGCATGTAAGTTCCTGCAAGTACGTATAAGTGCGTGTAATTGTATGTAAGCGTGTGTAAGTGCGTGTACGTGTTTGTAAGTTTGTGTCATTGCATGTAAGTACATGTAAGTACATGTAAGTGCGTGTAAGTGCATGCAAGTGCGTGTAAGTGCGCGTAAGTGCGTGGAAGTACGTGTAAGTGCCTGTAAGTGTGTGTCACTGGGTGTAAGTGCGTGTTAGTGCGTGTATGTGCGTGTATGTATGTGTATGTGCGTGTAAGTGTGTGTACGTTCGTGTAAGTACGTGTAAGTTGGTGTACGTGCGTGTAAGTATGAGTAAGTGCGAGTAAGTCGGTGGAAGTGCGTGTAAGTGTGTTTAAGTGCGTGTAAGTGCGTGTAAGTTCGTGTAAGTGCATGTACATGGGTATAAGTGTGTGTAAGTGCATGTAAGTGCGTGTAGGTGCATGTAAGTTTGTTTAAGTGCGTGTAAGTGTGTGTAAGTGGGTCTAAGTGTTTGTAAGTTTGTGTCAGTGCGTGTAAGAGTGTGTAATTGCATATTAGTGCGTATAAGTGCGTGAAAGTNGCATGCAAGTGCGTGTAAGTACGCGTAAGTGCGTGGAAGTACGTGTAAGAGCCTGTAAGTGTGTGTCAGTGGGTGTAGGTGCGTGTTAGTGCGTGTATGTGCGTGTATGTATGTGTATGTGCGTGTAAGTGTATGTAAGTTTGTGTAAGTACGTGTAAGTTGGTGTACGTGCGTGTAAGTATGAGTAAGTGCGAGTAAGTCGGTGGAAGTGCGTGTAAGTGTGTTTAAGTGCGTGTAAGTGCGTGTAAGTTCGTGTAAGTGCATGTACATGGGTATAAGTGTGTGTAAGTGCATGTAAGTGCGTGTAGGTGCATGTAAGTTTGTTTAAGTGCGTGTAAGTGTGTGTAAGTGGGTCTAAGTGTTTGTAAATTTGTGTCAGTGCGTGTAAGAGTGTGTAATTGCATATTAGTGCGTATAAGTGCATGAAAGTGCGTGTAATTGCGTGTAGGATTGTGTTCATTCGTGTAAGTGCGTGTAAGTGTATGTACGTGCATGTAGGTACGTGCAAGTGTGTACAAGTGCGTGTAAGTACGTGTAAGTGGGTGTAGGTACGTGTAAGTGTTTGTAAGTTTGTGTCAGTGTGTGTAAGTGCGTATAAGTGTGTGTAAGTACGTGTAAGTGTTTACAAGTACGTGTAAGTACGTGTAAGTACGTGTAAGTGTTTGTAAGTTTGTGTCAGTGTGTGTAAGTGCGTATAAGTGTGTGTAAGTACGTGTAAGTGTTTACAAGTACGTGTAAGTACGTGTAAGTACGTGTAAGTGCATGTAAGTGCGTACAAGTGCATGTCACTGGGTGTAAGTGTGTGTTAGTGCGCGTATGTCTGTATAAGTATGTGTAAGTGCGTATAAGTGCATGTAAGTGCGTGTAAGTGCATGTAAGTATGTATAAGTGTGTGTAAGTGCGTGTAAGTGCATGTAAGTGCGTACAAGTGCATGTCACTGGGTGTAAGTGTGTGTTAGTGCGCGTATGTCTGTATAAGTATGTGTAAGTGCGTATAAGTGCATGTAAGTGCGTGTAAGTGCATGTAAGTATGTTTAAGTACATGGAAGTTCGTGTAAGTGTGTGTAAGTGTGTGCAAGTGTGTGCAAGTATGTGCAAGTGCGTGGAAGTGTGTGTAAGGGCGTGTAGGTGTGTGTAAGTGCGTGTAAGTGTGTGTAAGTGTGTGCAAGTGTGTGCAAGTATGTGCAAGTGCGTGGAAGTGTGTGTAAGGGCGTGTAGGTGTGTGTAAGTGCGTGTAAGTTTGTGTAAGTATGTGTAAGTGCGTGTAAGTGTGTGTAAGTGGGTGTAGGTTTGTGTAAGTTTGTGTATGTGCGTGTGAATGTGTGTAATTGCGTGTAAGTGTGTGTAGGTTTGTGCAAGTGCGTGTAAGTGTGTGTAAGTGCATGTAAGCTCGTGCAAGTGTGTATAAGTGCGTATAAGTGCATGTAACTGCGTGTAAGTGAGTGTAAGGGAGTGTAAGTGTGTGTAAGTGCGTGTAAGTACGTGTAAATGCGTGTAAGTGCGTGAAACTATGTGCAAGCATATGTAAGTGCGTGTAAGTATGTGTAAGTGCGTGTAGGGTCGTGTAAGTTCATATAAGTTTCTATAAGTGCGTATAAGTGCGTACAAGTATGTATAAGTGTGTGTACGTACGTGCAAGTAGGTGAAAGTGTGTGTAAGTACGAGTAACTGCGTGTAAGTGGGTGTAGGTGCGTGTAATTGTGTATAAGTGCGTGTCAGTACATGCATGTGCATGTAAGTATGTATAAGTGTGTTTAACTACGTGTAAGTGTGTGTAAGTACGTGTAAGCTTGTGTAAGTGCGTGTACATATGTGTAAGTGTGTGTTAGTGCGTGTAAGTGTGTGTTAGTGCGTGTAAGTGCGTGTAAGTGAGTATAAGTGTGTGTACGTATATGTAAGTTTGTGTAAGTGCGTGTACATATGTGTAAGTGTGTGTTAGTGCGTGTAAGTGTGTGTTAGTGCGTGTAAGTGCGTGTAAGTGAGTATAAGTGTGTGTACGTATATGTAAGTTTGTGTAAGTGTGTGTACGTGCGTGAAGTGCATGTAAGTGCGTGTAAGTGTGTGCAAGTGTATGCAAGTGTGTGCAAGTACGTGCAAGTATGTTTAAGTGCATGTAAGTGCGTGTAAGTTTGTGTAAGTACGTGTAAGTGCGTGTAAATGCGTGTAAGTATATGTAAGTGTGCATAAGGGGGTGTAAGTGCGTGTAAGTGCATGTAAGTGCGTGTAAGTTTGTGTAAGTACGTGTAAGTGCGTGTAAATGCGTGTAAGTATATGTAAGTGTGCATAAGGGGGTGTAAGTGCGTGTAAGTGCATGTAAGTATGTATAAGTGTGAGTAAGTGCGTACAAGTACATGTAAGTACGTGTAATGCCTGAAAGTGCATGTAACTGCGTGTAAGTGTGTGTAAGTTCATGTAAGTGCATGTGAGTGCATGTTAGTGTGTGTAAGCATGTATAAGTGTGTATTAGTGCATGTAAGTGCATGTAAATTGGTGTAAGTACAGGTTAGTGCGTGTAAGTACGTATAAGTGCGTGTAAGTGTGTGTAAGTGTGTGTAAGTGCGTATAAGTGTGCGTAAGTGCGTGTGAGTGTGTGTAAGTAAGTGTAAGCACATGGAAGAATGTGAAAGTGCGTGTAAGTGCGTAAAGTACGTGTAAGTGTGTATAAGTACGTGTATGTAGGTGTAAGTACGTGTAAGTGCGTGTAAATGCGTGTAAGTACGTGTAGGCACGTGTAAGTGTGCATAAGTACGTGTAAGTGTGTGTTTGTGTGTGTAAGTGCATGTATGTGTGTGTAAGTGCAAGTAAGTGCGTGTACGTGCATGTAAGTATGTGTAAGTGTGTGTAAGTACGTGAAAGTATGTGTAAGTATGTGTAAGTACGTGTGAGTACGTGTAAGTGCGTGTAAGTGTGTGTAAGTGCATGTAAGTACGAGTGAGTATGTGTAAGTGCGTATAAGAGTGTGTGTGTGTGTGTGTGTGTGTGAGAGTGCGTGTAAGTGTGGGTAAGTGCGTGTTAGTGCATGTAAGTGCATGTAAGTGCGTGTAAGTGCGTGTAAGTCCGTGAGTGTGTGTGAGTGCGTGTGAGTGTGTGTATGTATGTGTAAGTGCGTGTATGTGCGTGTTATTGCATGTAAGTACGTATAAATGTGTGCCAATGTGTGCAAGTTTGTATAAGTGCATATAAGTGCCTGTAAGTACGTGTAAGTGCATGTAAGTGCGTGTAAGTACGGTTAAGTGTATGTAAGTGCGTGTAAGTGTGTGTAAGTGCATGTAAACTTGTGTACGTGCGTGTAAGTTCTTGTAAGTGCGTGTAAGCTCGTGTAAGTGTGTGTTGGTGCATTAAGTGCGTGTGAGTGTGTTTAAGTGCGTGTAAGTACATGTGAGTGTGTGTAAGTTTGTTAAAGTGCGTGTACGTGTGTGTATGTGCCTGTATGTGTGTGTAAATGCATTTAAGTGTGTGTAGGTGTGTGTTCGTACGTTGAAGTATATGTAAGTATGTGTGAGTGCGTGTAAGTGCGTATAGGTGTGTGTAAGTGTGCGAATGTCCATGTAAATGTGTGTAAGTGCATTAAGTGCATGTAAGTGCATGTAGGTATGTATAAGTACGTGTAAGTACGTGAAAGTACATGTAAGCATGTGTAAGCGCATGTAAGTGTGTGCAAGTGCGTATAAGTGCGTGTAAGTACGTGAAAGTGCGTGTAAGTGCATGTAAGTGCGTGTAAGTACGTGAAAGTACATGTAAGCATGTGTAAGCGCATGTAAGTGTGTGCAAGTGCGTATAAGTGCGTGTAAGTACGTGAAAGTGCGTGTAAGTGCATGTAAGTACATGTAAGTGCCTATAAGTGCGTGCAAGTGCGTGTTAGTACATTCAAAAACATGTGACTATAAGTGCGTATAAGTGCATGTAAGTACGTATAAGTATGTGAAAGTACGTATAAGTACGTTCAAGTACGTGTAAGTGCATGTAAGTGCGTGTAAGTGCGTTTAAGTGCGTGTAAGTTTGTGTAAGTGCGTGTAAGTGCATGTAAGTACGTATAAGTATGTGAAAGTACGTATAAGTACGTTCAAGTACGTGTAAGTGCATGTAAGTGCGTGTAAGTGCGTTTAAGTGCGTGTAAGTTTGTGTAAGTGCGTGTAAGTGCATAGGTGCAGGCAGCGTAGGCACAGACGCAGGTACCGTAGGCCTAGGCATAGGCACCGTAGACGCAAGCACGAACACCGTAGGCGCAGGCGCAGGCACCGTAGGCACAGGTGCAAGCACGCGCACTTATACGCACTTGCACACACTTACATGCGCAAGCGCAAGCACCTTAGGCATAGGCGTAGGCACCGTAGATGCAGGCGTAGGCACTGTAGGTGCTGGCGTAGGCACTGTAGGCGTAGGCGCAAGCATGGTAGGCACAGGCACAGGCGCCATAGGCACAAGCGTAGGCACCGTAGATGCAGGCGTAGGCACTGTAGGTGCTGGCGTAGGCACTGTAGGCGTAGGCGCAAGCATGGTAGGCACAGGCACAGGCGCCATAGGCACAAGCGTAGGCACCGTAGGCACAGACGTAGCCATTGTGAGTGCAGACACAGGCACTGTAGACGTAGCCAAAGGCACCATAGGCGCTGGCACAGGCACCATAGGCGTAGGCGCAAGTATCGCAGCCGAAGGCGTAGGCACTATAGGCGCAAGCGCAGGCACCGTAGGCATAGGTACATGCACCGTAGGCGAAGGTGTAGGTACTGTAGGCACAAGCTCAGGCACCGTAGGCACAGGCACAGGCATCGTAGGCGCAAGCGCAGGCACCGTAGGCGCAAGCGCAAGTACTGTAGGCACAGGCGCAAGCACCATACTGCAGGCTAAGGTACCATAGGCACTCGCCTAGGGACCGTAGACGCAGGATCAGGCACTTTAGGTGCAGACAGAAGCACCGTAGGCGCAGGCGCAGGCATAGTAGGCGCTTGCACAAGGCACCGTAGGCGCAGTTGATACCCCCAATTTTATCGCGTCCTTGACTTTATCTACGGAGATCTTATTCCGCGCTATCTGCGGACTATGCACTTCTCACCCACTACTGCTCAAGCTAGGTATGTTGCAGAACACAGGCACCAGCACTAAGCTATTGACAGTTCTACGGAGTGCATATATGGATCTTTGCGCACAAACCTCACCGATGAGTGACACTCCGCGTTCCACTTCTTACCACACGTGAGCTCGCCATCTCGTGGCTTCCAGCTCCTCTCCGCGGATTCCTCGTTCTGTGGACGTGTGCAAGCAAGGGCACCGCCGGCAGTTCACCTCACACGGGCTTTTGGCTCTTCACGCATACAATCCCGTAGACCGCGGACAGGACTCCAAGAGCTACGAAAGGCATGGGGGTAGTGGGATGGTGAACAGAGAGGAGAGCAAGTGAATGTCTTTGATCAACATGGCGGAGTACATGAATGCGGAGTATTGCTCAAGGAAGCAAGCAAGACTGAGCTTACGTTATGCTAGTGCCATCTAGGTCTTATCTACTTGGGACTACACACGGTGTGTTTTCACACCGTCGGTCTCATCCCTCTCAAGCTATTTTACTTCCCTCCTACCTGGACTCCACGCGGTGCGGCTCTGTCCTGCGTGTCTCGTCCTGAAACACATCATATTCTTTATTAATAGTCTTATTCATCCACGGCTTGTGCACGCGGTCTTCGTGTTCTTCCTTGAATCTTTGCTTTTCACGATGCGTCTCCAGAGATTCCTCTGTGATTGATGCTTGGTTATTCCTGCTGATTGGGTGTTTCTCCCTTGATTGCTCGGTTCATCCGCTGATTTACCTGCGCCCTGTCAGTAATCGCGGATCTTGCTGCGGCTCGTCCTTGTTTTCATTGCACCGCGGGTTTCTCACCACTTTGTCCTGTCTTTTTCCTCTCCGCATCATGCACTTGGTTGTGGAGGAATTGCCACACGTAATTGTGCTCACCTGCAGACCCCCTGCCCCTAGATTCCGCGCTACCCTTCGCTCAACTGCGTCCGCGGGAGCTAGCGTTCTGTGCGCGGATCTCAGGCTGCCCATGTCTTTCTCCGCGGATGGTCTTTCCATGCAGAGCTGTTGCTGAAGTGTGCCTGACACTGATGCCCCCAACCCCCCCTTTTCGCAAGACTCTGCCCCCAGAGTCTTTCAGCGAGTCAGCTGCTTGGAGTGCTTGCGAAGCCTGGGATGGTTTTGTCCCTGACACGGTCTATAGTATTTCTTCATAGCCCCTCCTTTCCGCAGGAACTTCTTCGTGCATTCATCGTGGACGAAGAGTCTGCATCATTCATACCGCGCCTCCATTGTGGGTGCGGTGATCAACTGCTTGCATGAGGAGCAATGCGGTGTATGTTCGTACTTCTTGCAGCTCGAGCATCGGTAGATCTTCTTGGCTCGCTGCTCCATCCCACCTCCTCGGTGCAATGCTCATGCGTGATGCCTCCGCAGTGTTCGCAGTGATAGATTGTCCCTTCGAGCCCACCACCGCAGTTGTCTCTGGTGCAGGACCGTTTGTTGGAGAACTTCCACTTGATCTTCCACGTCTTGTTGCGATAGCTGCTACAAGTCCAAATGCCCTCCTTCCGGCGTGCCCCACACTACAGGTGGCACATAGTCTTGCACATTCCGCAAGGCTTGCCGAATTTGTTCAGGTCATTTGCGCATGCCCCACACGCTTGGGCCAAGGTGTCATCATCATAAGATAACGAGGCCCCTCCCTCCACGATGGCCATTCCCACACACTTGTGGCACTGTCCCGCCCAAACCAAGCTGCCTGTAACAAGGCAACCCTGGTGGGCCAACTTGTTGCATTGAGTGCAGTGTTCACCCGTGCTAACCGCCTTGACATTGGTGGGGCAGTTCTTCGCGGCTACTGTGGACGTGTCGTCACAGAGACCCGTCACTCCCTTGCAGATATGACTGTGCAGGATGTGCAAACTCTGAAGACGTGGATCAATGATCCCGTGCTTGTTGACTTTCCAGTTTCTCCATATGGCACAGTTGCTCTTGAATTGCACGGAGTGGAAAACGTGGAGAAGGCAAAGCGACGGGCAACCCGGCGTCGTGCGGTGTGGAACCTGACACCGCCGGCATTGGCAGCAGCAAAAGGGAGTAGCAGCGACGAGGAGGAGGAGGAGGAGGGAGATGGTGGTGGGGATGACCCCAACCAAGACTCAGAGGACGACGACGATAAGGACGACAGTGAGGGCGCTGCTGCAGATGATGCCTTGCACAACTTCAGTCTCGATGACGATGTCGTAGAGGTGTCATAGGAGTAGGACTCTTAGTTCTGGGACTATCTTCCAATGTCCTGTAACATTTTGGCATTGAAGACCATTGTTTGCATGAGTTCGTGGCAGATGGACAGTGGGATAGGGGGGGGGGGGTCGCCATGACCCCGCCCCTGTGAACAATGTCATCAGGTTCATCTCTGTCCAGTGCTGAGTTTGTACTATATGATTTCATGAAATAACTTCCAATTATATCGTTCTCTCTCCATTATGGTGCGCTGCTGTGCTGGTGCAATAGTGAAATGGTGCAATGGTGCAATGGTGCAATGGTGCAATGGTTCAGTGGTGCAATGGTGCAATGGTGCAATGGTGCAATGGTGCAATGGTGCAATGGTGCAATGGTGCAACGGAGCAATGGTGCACTAGTGCAATGGTGCAATGGTGCAATGGTGCAATGAGGCAATGATGCAATGAAGCAATGGTTAAATGATGCAATGGTGCAATGGTGCAACGAAGCAATGATGCAATGAAGCAATGGTGCAATGGTGCAATTGAGCAATGGTGCAACTCTGCATGTGTGAAACGGTGCAATGATGTAATGGTGTAATGGTGCAATGGTCCACATGTACAATGAAGCAATGAGGCAGTAGGGCTAGAAACATGGAGTGTAAATGTCTTCAAACCGTCACACAGAAACGCAAATCACGTGCACACGGAATCGTGAACCTTTAGTGAGAGGAACCGCGAGCTACACTCCGAAGGAACCGTGAGTCTAGCATGAAGAGAACCGCGAATCTAACAAACCGCGGTTCCTATCCGAGAACCACGGTTCCGGTTCTGGGGCGCATCCAGACTCGTGAATCCCGTTCTGATGTCAGAACCGCGGTTCCGGCATGGTGTGCACCATTGGGCAAAACCTGCTCTTCCTCTTCTTCTGAATCCACCTCTTCCCCTTCAGTGGTTACCCGTGGTGGCTTCCATACTCCGAGGTCTTGTTCGTCCCACTGGCTGTGCTGTCCCACCTCTGGTGGTGCCGTGTGCCGCCAACCTCGTGCTCAGCGAGCCTCGGCTGTCTCCGCCTCTGGCTTCTGCCCTGCCACTGCCTCTCCGAGCCGCAACAGGCCCGGTCCCTTGTGATAGGCTGCTAATCGTCGGGCTCTGGTGATTCACTCAGCTCAAAGGTTTTCCATCTCCCCCGCTTCTTCGCCAGCGTGGCCGCGGTGCTTTCTCCAGCACCTTGCTCATAATGTGTTGTGGTAACGGTGCCTCCCATGAGGGGCTGCAGCTGGGTTGGGACCGCGCCGGCCGGCATTGGGACATTGCGAAACACCGCCAGGAGCCGTTCCATTGCCTGGGTGGTATCCCACTGGACCGGTTCGATCTGCGCGAGATCGATTATCGGACGGGCGCCTTGGGAGGGATGGTGCTACTTGCTGCGCTTAGCGGATGGGGCGTCAATGGTGCTATCCCTGATGGTCCTCTTCTCTTGTCCTTGGCGGCGGGATGTAGGCGTGGTTTCTACGGACGGAGCCTGTCTTCCTGCGGTCGAGTCCCTTTGTGGAGGAACCACACGGCTGACTGATGTTGCGTGGGTTGAGGCGGCCTGCCTACTAGCGGCCGCGGACGCTGCGGCCCTGTTGGCCGCGTTTTGAAGCTTGGCCTATTTGTCCAGCACGGCGGCTGATAATGTTGGCCGCGTAGTGCTCTTTAGCGTTTCTCTTGTGGCTGTAGCTGTTCTTGCTTATGTGCGTGCATCCTAGGACCATCTCTCGCTTTCCACTTGTGCCTCTCTCCGCTGCTCTGCTCCCTGCTTCCCTGCCACTGGCCCAGCTGCATCCATTGCTGCCTCCACGCTTGCTCGCTCCTCCTCCGTTGTGCTTGCCCTTTGTACCGTCTTTGTAGACATACGCACTCTTCCTGCCGCTGCCCCTTGTCCTGCATCAACTTCGTCCTTCAGTGCCGCATGCTCAGTCATTGTCTCAGCCATCAACTCGGTTGCCACCTATTCCACCACCGCTTTTTCCTTTCGTCTCTGTTATGTCACCATAGGGCCTACACATGATCCCGTATTTTTGTGAGTTTGGGAGAGTCGAAGAGATACTCTCGAGTCGCTTCTGTCTCAGTGAGGGTGCGGTGTTTCTCCTCCCCACACACATCGATGGCCTCACGGGCCCAATGGCGTACCGCCTCCTCTGTCACTGCAGTTTTTGTCTTCTGAAGCGCCTTCCAGAACCCTTCGGCCACCGCGGTCATGATTTGTTCACGCAGGGCACCATCCTTGGTCAGCTGCCAACATTTTTCAATTGCAGCATACGAGTTCTCATGCTGCTATTCTGCCGGGGAGATGTTTGCCAGCTCTGGCGTCGTGTGCTTCACTCCCCATCTGTTGGTGATGAGCCCAAACAGGTAAGCCCATGGCCATGCCTTTGCCGCGGTCCTCCTATCCGGTACCTCCATAGTTCTCGCCGGCATGTAGGTGGCATGGTAGATGGTGAGCGCCCGGGCCCGTTCTTGGAGCAGGCGCACATAACGGCGTGTAGGGTCCAAGGTTTCATCGCGGCGGACAAGGAACCACCACTCACAAGCGGCATTCACATGGCCGGTCCCAGTCCCGGTCCTAGTCCCGATCCATGTCCCAATCCCTCTCCCAATCCCAGTCCCGATCCCAGTCCCGATCCCAGTCCCGATCCAAGTCCCAATCCCAGTCCCGATGCTTGTCCCGATCCCAGTCCCGATCCCAGTCCCGATCGAAGTCCTAGTCCCGGTCCCGGTCCCGGTCCCAATCCCGGTCCCAGTCCCGGTGTGAGTCCCGGTCACAATCCCGGTCCCAATCCTGGTCCCAGTCCCCGTCCTAGTCCCCGTTCCAGTCCCGGTCCCAGTCCCGGTCCCTGTCCGGATCCCACTCCCGATCCCACTCTTGATCCCAGTCCCGATCCCAGTGCTGATCCCATTCCTGGTCCCAGTCCTGATCCTAGTCCCGATCCAGTCCCAATCTCAGTCCCGATGCCGGACCTGGTCTCAGTCTCGATCCCAGTCCCGATCCTAATCCTGATCCGAGTCCCGATCCCAGTCTCGATCCAAGTCACGATCCCCGTCCCGATCCTAGTCCCGATCCAAGTCCGGATCCTAGTCCCGATCCCAGGCCCGATCCTTGTCCCGATCAGAGTCCTGATCCCAGTCCCGATCCCAGTCCCAATCCTTGTCCCGATCCCAGTCCCTATCCCAGTCTCGATCCCAGTCCCGATCCCTGTCCCGATCCCAGTCTTGATCGCAGCCTCGATCCCAGCCCGAATACCAACCCAAATCCTAGCCCTGATCCCAGCCCTGATCCTTGCCCCCATCCCAATCCCGATCCTATCTCTGATCCTTGTAACGATCAAAGTTTCGATCCCAGTGCCGATCCCCATCCTGATCCCAGGCTCGGTCCCAGTCCTGATGGCAATCCCGATCATTTTCCTGATCCCAGTCACGATCAAACTCCTGATCCCAGGCCTGATCCCAGTCCTGATCCCCATCCCAATCCCAGTCCCAGTCCTAGTCCCGATCCCAGTCCGATCCCTATACCGATCGCAGTCCCGATCCCAGCCCTGATCCCAGCCCTGATCCTTGCCCCGATCCCCGCCCCGATCCCAACCGCGGTCCCAGTCCCAAACCCAGTCCTTCTCCCTGTCCCGATCCCAGTCCCAATCTCAGTCCCGATCCCAATCCCGATCCGAGTCCCGATCCCAGTCCCAATCTCAGTCCCCATCCCAGTCCCAATCCAAGTCTCGATCCCAGTCCCGATCCTAGTCTTGATCCCAGTCCCGATCCTCCTCCCGATCTAAGTCCTGCATAGTCTCGATCATTGTCCTGATCCCAGTCCGGATCCAAGTGTTGATCCCAGTTCCAATCTCAGCCCTGATCCTAGCCCTGATCACAAATATGATCCAAGCCCCGATCCCAGTCTCGATCCCAATCCTGATTCCAGTCCCGATCCCAGTCCCGATCCCAGTATTGATCTCAGACCCAATCCGAGTCCCAATCCAAGTCCCGATCCCAGTCCCAATCCCTATCGTGATCCCAATCCCGATCCCAATCCCGATCCTAGTCCGGATTCCAGTCCTGATCCCGGCCCTGATCCCAGCCTTAATCATAGCCCCGATCCCAGTCCCGATCCCAGTCCCGATCCTTCTCCCGATCGCAGTCCCAGTCCCGGTCCCGGTCCCGGTCCGAGTTTCGGGCCCAGTCCCGGTCCGAGTCCTGATCCCCATCATGGTCCCAGTCCCGGTCCCAGTCCCGGTCCTAGTCTCGGTCCCAGTCCCAGTCCCACTCCCGGTCCCTGTCCGGATCCCACTCCTGATCCCACTCCCGATCCCAGTCCCGATCCCAGAGCTGATCTCATTCCTGATCCTAGTCCCGATCCAAGTCCCGATCCAGACCCGATCTCAGTCCCGATGCCAGTCCTGATCCCAGTCTCGATCCCAGTCGCGATCCTAATCCTGATCTGAGTCCCGATCCTATTCTCGATCCAAGTCACGATCCCAGTCCCGATCCTAGTCCCAATCCTAGTCACGATCCCAGTCCCGATCTTAGGCCCTATCCCACTCCCGATCACAGTCCTGATCCCAGTCCTGATCCCAGTCCCAATCCTTGTCCTGATCCCAGTCCCTATCCCAGTCTCCATCCCACTCCCGATCCTAGTCCCGATCCCAGTCCTGATCTCAGCCTCGATTCCAGCCCGGATCTCAACCCTGATCCCAGCCCTGATCCCAGCCCTGATCCCAGCCCCCATCCCAATCTTGATCCTAGCCCCGATCTCAGTAACGATCAAAGTCTCGATCCCAGTCACGATCCCCGTACTGATCCCTGGCACGATCCCAGTCCTGATTGCAGTCCTGATCCCTGTCCTGGTCCCGGTCTCGATCAAAGTCCCGATCCCAGGCCTGATCCCATTCCTCATCCCCGTCCCAATCCCAGTCCTGATCCTAGTCCTGATCCCAGTCCGATCCCAGTCCCGATCCCAGTCCCGATCCCAGCCCTGATCCCAGCCCCGATCCCAGCCCCAATCCCCGTCCCAATCCCAATCTCGATCCCAGTCCCGAACCCACTCCCTCTCCCTCTCTTGATCCCAGTCCCAATCTCAGTCCCGATCCCAATCTCGATCCCAGTCCCAATCCCAGTCCCAATCCCAGTCCTGATCCCAGTCCCGATCCAAGTCTTGATCCCAGTCCCGATCCTAGTCTCGATCCTAGTCCCGATCCTAGTCCCGATCCAAGTCCTGCGTAGTCTCGATCCTTGTCCTGATCCCAGTCCAGATCCAAGTCTTGATCCCAGTCCCAATATCAGCCCCGATCCTAGCCCCAATCCCAGCCCTGATCCCAACCCTGATCCGAGCCCCGATTCCAGCCCCAATCCCAATCCTGATCCCAGTCCCGATCCCACTCCCGATCCCAGTATTGATCTCAGACCCGATCCGAGTCCCAATCGAAGTCCCGATCCCCGTCCTAATCCATATCCCGATTCCAATCCCGATCCCAATCCCCATCGTAGTCCCGATCCCAGTCCGAATCCCAGCCCTTATCCCAGCCTTGATCATAGCCCGAATCCCAGTCCCGATCCCAGTCCGGATCCCACTCCCGATCGCAGTCCAAGTCCCGGTCCCGGTCACGGTCCGAGTTTCGGTCCCAGTCCCGGTCTGATTCCGGATCCCCATCCCGGTCCCAGCCCCGGTCCCAGTCCCGGTCCCAGTCCCGATCCCAGTCCGGATCCCACTCCCGATCGCAGTCCAAGTCCCGGTCCCGGTCACGGTCCGAGTTTCGGTCCCAGTCCCGGTCTGATTCCGGATCCCCATCCCGGTCCCAGCCCCGGTCCCATTCCCAGTTTCATTCCCGGTCCTAGTCCCGGTCCCAGTCCCGGTCCCAGTCCCGGTCCCAGTCCCGGTCCCAGTCCCGATCCCAGTCCCGATCCCAGTCTCATCCCTGTCTGGATCCAAGTACTGATCCCAATCCTCATCCCAGTCCCGATCTTAGCCCGATCCCAGTCCCGATCTCAGTTCCAATGCCAGTCCCGATCCCAGACCCGATCCTACCTTCGATCCTTGTCCAAATCCCACTCCTGATGACAGTCCCAATCCCAATCCCGATCCCTGTCCCGATCCCAGTCTCGATCCCAGTCTCGATCCTTGTCCCGATCCTAGTCTCGATCCCAGTCCCGATCTCTGTCCCGATCCCAGTCCCGATCCCAGCCCCGATCCCAGTCCGAATCCCAGTATCGATCACAGTCCCGATCCCATCACAGATCCCAGTCCCAAACTCAGTCCTGCTTCCCGTCCCGATCCGAGTCCTGATCTCAGTCCGAAGCCATTCCCGATCTCAGTCCCGATCCCAGTAACCATCCCAGCCCTGATCCCATCACCGATTCCAGTCCCGATCACAATCCCGATCCTAGTCTTGATCCCACTCCGATGTGAGTCCTGATCCGATTCCCGATCCCAGTCTCGATCCAAGCCCCGATCCGAGTCCTGATCCCAGCCCTGATCCCAGCTTTGATCCCAGTCCCAATCCGAGTCTTGATCCCAGTCCCGATCCGAGTCCCAATCCCAGTCTCGATCCCAGTCTCGATCCAAGCCCCGATCCGAGTCCTGATCCCAGCCCTGATCCCAGCTTTGATCCCAGTCCCAATCCGAGTCTTGATCCCAGTCCCGATCCGAGTCCCAATCTCTCTCCCAGTCCCACTCCTTGTCCTAGTCCCGGTCCTAGTCCTGGACTTAGTCCCGATCCCAGTCCCGGTCCCAGTCCCGGTCCCAGTCCCGGCCCCATTCCCGGTCCGAGTCCTAGTCCTAGTCCCGGTCCTAGTCCTGGACTTAGTCCCGATCCCAGTCCCGGTCCCAGTCCCGGTCCCAGTCCCGGCCCCATTCCCGGTCCGAGTCCTAGTCCTAGTCCCGGTCCTGGTCCCGGTCTAAGTACCCGTCCTAGTCCTGGTCCCAGTCTCGGTCCCAGTCCCAGTCCCCGTCCCAGTGCCAGTCCCAGTCCCAGTCCCAGTCCTGGTCCCAGTCCCGATCCCAGTCCCGGTCCCAGTCCCGATCCCAGTCCCGGCCGCAGTCCTGGTCCAAGTCGTAGTCCCAATCCCGGTCCAAGTCCCGATGCCAGTCCCCGTCCCAGTCCCGATCTGAGTCCCGATCCCAGTAGCGACCCGAGTCCCAATCCCAGTCTCGATCCGAGTCCCGATCCCACTCTCGCGCCCTGTCCCGATCCCAGGCCCGATCCCAGTCCAGGTCATAGGCCCGATCCCAGGCCCCATCCCACTCCAGATCCATGTCCTGATCCCAGTCCTGATCCAAGTCCCAATCCCACTCTCGATCCCAATTGGATCCCAGTCCCTATCCCTGTCCCAATCCCAGTCCCAATCCTAGTCCTGATCCCAGTCCCGATCACAGTCCCCATCCCAGTCCCGATCCCAGTCCCGATCCTCGTCCAAATCCCTGTCATGATCCCAGCCCCGATCCCAGTCCCGAACCAAGTCCCGATCCTTGTCCCGATCCCAGTCTCGATCGCAGTCCCGATCCTAGTCCTCATCCTAGTCGTCCTGATCCCAGTCCCGATCTAAGTCTCGATCTCAGTCGCGATCCCAGTCCCGATCCCAGTCCAAGTCCCAGTCCCAGTCCCTGTCCCAATCTTGGTCCCTGTCCCGGTCCCTGTCCCGGTCCCAGTCCCGGTCCCGGTCCTGGTCCCAACCCGGTCCCAGTCCCGGTCCCAATCCCGGTCCCAGTCCCGGTCCCAGTCCCGGTCCTAGTCCCGATCCATGTCCCGATCCCTGTCCCGATCCCAGTCCCGATCACAGTCCCGATCCCAGTCTTGATCCTAGTCCTGATCCGAGTCCCAATCCCAGTCCCGATGCTTGTCCCAATCCTGTCCCAATTCCAGTCCCAATCGCAGTCCTAGTCCCGGTCCTGGTCCCGATCCCAGTCCCGGTCACAGTCCCGGTGCGAGTCCCGGTCCCAATCCCTGTCCGAGTCCCGGTCCCATTCCCGGTCATATTCCCGGTCCCAGTCCCGGTCCTAGTCTCGGTCCTAGTCCGGATCTCACTCTTGATCCCACTCCGTATCCTTGTCCCGATCCTAGTGCTGATTCAAGTCCTGATCCCAGTCCCGATCCTAGTCCGGATCCAAACCCAATCTCAGTCCTGATGCCAGCCCCGGTCCCAGTCCTGATCCCAGTCCCAATCCTAGTCCTGATCCGAGTCCCGATCCCAGTCTCGATCCCAATCCCGATCCCAGTCCTGATCCTTGTCCCGATCCTAGTCTCGATCCCAGTCCGGATCCCAGGCTCGATCCCATTCCTGATCAGAGTCCTGATCCCAGTCCCGATTCGAGTCCCAATCCCTGTCTCGATCCCATTCCTGAACCCAGTCCCGATCCCAGTCCGGATCCCAGGCTCGATCCCATTCCTGATCAGAGTCCTGATCCCAGTCCCGATTCGAGTCCCAATCCCTGTCTCGATCCCATTCCTGAACCCAGTCTCGATCCTTGTCCCGATCCTAGTCCCGATCCCAGTCTCGATCCTAGTCCCGATCCTAGTTCTGATGCCAGCCTCGATCCCAGTCCCGATCCCAGTCCCGGTCACTGTCCTGATCCCAGCATCGATCATAGTCCCAAACTCAGTCCCAAATCTTGTCCCGATCCCAGTCTCGATCTCAGTCCCAATCCCAGTCCCGATCGCAGTCCCGCTCCCAGTAACGGTCCCAGCCCTGGTCCCCGCCCCGATCCCAGTCCCGATCCCAATCCCCATCCCAATCCCAATCCTAATCCCGATCCTTGTCTGATCCGAGTCCCGATTCGACTCCCGACCCCAATCGCGATCCAAGTCCCGATCCCAGTCCTGATCCCAGCCCTGATCCCAGCCGTGATCCCAGCTCCGATCCTAGCCCCGATCCCAGTCCCGATCCCAGTCCCGATCGCAATCCCGATCCGAGTCCCTGTCCCAGTCCGAGTCCCAGTCCTAGTCCTTGTCCCAGTCCCAGTCCTGGTCCCAGTCCCGAACCTAGTCCCGGTCCCAATTCTGGTCCCAATCCTGGCCCCAGTCCTGGTCCGAGTCCCATTCCGAGTCCCGGTCCAAGTCCCAGTCCCGGTCTCGGTCCCACTCCCGGTCCCAGTCCTGGTCACAGTCTTGGTCCTAATCCCGGTCCCAGTCCCGGTCCCAAAATCAGTCCTTGTCTCGATCACAGTCCTGGTCCCAGTCCCGATCCTAGTCCCGATCCCAGTCCCGATCCCAGTCTCGATCCTAGTCCCGATGCCAGTCCCCGTCCCACTCCCGATCCCAGTCCCGATCCCAGTCCTGATCCGAGTCCTGATCCCAGTCTCGATCCGAGTCCCGATCCCAGTCTTGATCCCAGTCCCGATCCGAGTCCCGATCCCAGTCCCGATCCTAGTCCCGATCCTAGTCCCGATCCTAGTCCCGATCCTAGTCCCGATCCTAGTCCCGATCCTAGTCCCGATCCTAGTCCCGATCCTAGTCCCGATCCTAGTCCCGATCCTAGTCCCGATCCTAGTCCCGATCCTAGTCCCGATCCTAGTCCCGATCCTAGTCCCGATCCTAGTCCCGATCCTAGTCCCGATCCTAGTCCCGATCCTAGTCCCGATCCTAGTCCCGATCCTAGTCCCGATCCTAGTCCCGATCCTAGTCCCGATCCTAGTCCCGATCCTAGTCCCGATCCTAGTCCCGATCCTAGTCCCGATCCTAGTCCCGATCCTAGTCCCGATCCTAGTCCCGATCCTAGTCCCGATCCTAGTCCCGATCCTAGTCCCGATCCTAGTCCCGATCCTAGTCCCGATCCTAGTCCCGATCCTAGTCCCGATCCTAGTCCCGATCCTAGTCCCGATCCTAGTCCCGATCCTAGTCCCGATCCTAGTCCCGATCCTAGTCCCGATCCTAGTCCCGATCCTAGTCCCGATCCTAGTCCCGATCCTAGTCCCGATCCTAGTCCCGATCCTAGTCCCGATCCTAGTCCCGATCCTAGTCCCGATCCTAGTCCCGATCCTAGTCCCGATCCTAGTCCCGATCCTAGTCCCGATCCTAGTCCCGATCCTAGTCCCGATCCTAGTCCCGATCCTAGTCCCGATCCCAGCCCTGATCCCAGCTCTGGTCCAAGTCCCAATCCCAGCCCCAATCCCAATCCTCATCCCAGTCCCGATCCCACTCCTGATCCCAGTATTGATCTCATACCCGATCCGAGTCCCAATCAAAGTCCCGATCCCCGTCCTAATCCCTATCCCGATTCCAACCCCGATCCCAATCCCGATCCTAGTCCCGATCCCAGTCCTGATCCCGGCCCTGATCCCAGCCTCAATCATAGCCCCGATCCTAGTCCCGATCCCAGTCCTGATTCCACTCCCGATCGCAGTCCCAGTCCCGGTCCCGGTCCCGGTCCGAGGTTCAGGCCCAAGCCCGGTCCGAGTCCTGATCCCCATCATGGTCCTTGTCTCGGTCCCAGTCCCGGCCGCAGTCCTGGTCCGAGTCGTAGTCCCAATCCCGGTCCAAGTACCGATGCCAGTCCCCGTCCCAGTCCCGATCTGAGTCCCGATCCCAGTATCGATCCGAGTCCCCATCCCAGTCTCGACCCCAGTCCCGATCCCACTCTTGCTCCCTGTCCCGATCCCGGTCCCGATCCCAGTCCAGGTCCTAGGCCCGATCCCGGGCCCGATCCCACTCCCGATCCCAGTATCGATCCGAGTCCCCATCCCAGTCTCGACCCCAGTCCCGATCCCACTCTTGCTCCCTGTCCCGATCCCGGTCCCGATCCCAGTCCAGGTCCTAGGCCCGATCCCGGGCCCGATCCCACTCCCGATCCAAGTCTTGATCCCAGTGCCGATCCAAGTCCCAATCCCACTCTCGATCCCAAGTGGATCCCAGTCCCTATCCCTGTCCCAATCCTAGTCCCAATCCTAGTCCTGATCCCAGTTCCGATCACAGTCCCCATCCCAGTCCCGATCCCAGTCCCGATCCCAGTCCAGATCCCTGTCATGATCCCAGCCCCGATCCCAGTCCCGAACCAAGTCCCGATCCTTGTCCCGATCCTATTCCCGATCGCAGTCCCGATCCTAGTCCTCATCCTAGTCGTCCCGATCCCAGTCCCGATCTAAGTCTCGATCCCAGTCCCGATCCTAGTCCAAGTCCCAGTCCCAGTCCCAGTCCCAATCTTGGTCCCTGTCCCGGTCCCTGTCTCGGTCCCAGTCCGGATCCCGGTCTGGGTCCCAACCCGGTCTTAGTCCCGGTCCCAATCCCGGTCCCAGTCCCGGTCCCAGTCTCGGTCCTAGTCCCGATCCATGTCCCGATCCCTGTCCCGATCCCAGTCCCGATCACAGTCCCGATCCCAGTCTGGATCCTAGTCCCGATCCGAGTCCCAATCCCAGTCCCGATGCTTGTCCCGATCCCTGTCCCGATACTAGTCCCAATCGCAGTCCTAGTCTCGGTCCCGGTCCTGGTCCCAGTCCCGGTCACAGTCCCGGTGCAAGTCCCGGTCCCAATCCCAGTCCGAGTCCCGGTCCCATTCCCGGTCATATTCCCGGTCCCAGTCCCGGTCCTAGTCTCGATCCTAGTCCGGATCTCACTCTCGATCCCACTCCCTATCCTAGTCCCAATCCTAGTGCTGATTCGAGTCCTGATCCCAGTCCCGATCATAGTTCGGATCCAAACCCGATCTCAGTCCCGATGCCAGTCCCGGTCCCAGTCCTGATCCTAGTCCCAATCCTAGTCCTGATCCAAGTCCCGATCCCAGTCTTGATCCCAGTCCCGATCCCAGTCCTGATCCTTGTCCCGATCCTAGTCTCGATCCCAGTCCCGATCCCAGGCCCGATCCCAGTCCTGATCAGAGTCCTGATCCCAGCCCCGATTTCAGTCCCAATCCCTGTCTCGATCCCAGTCCTGAACCCAGTCTCTATCCTTATCCCGATCCTAGTCCCGATCCCAGTCCCGATCCAAATCTTGATCCCAGTCCCGATCCAAGTCCCAATCCCACTCTCGATACCAATTGGATCCCAGTCCCTATCCCTGTCCTAATCCCAGTCCCAATCCTAGTCCTGATCCCAGTCCCGATCACAGTCCCCATCCCAGTCCCGATCCCAGTCCTGATCCCAGTCCAAATCCCTGTCATGATCCCAGCCCCGATCCCAGTCCCAAACCAAGTCCCGATCCTTGTCCGGATCCCAGTCCCGATCGTAGTCCGGATCCTAGTCCTCATCCTAGTCGTCCCGATCCTAGCCCCGATCTAAGTCTCGATCCCAGTCCCGATCCCAGTCCCGATCCCAGTCCAAGTCCCAGTCCCAGTCCCAGTCCCAATCTTGGTCCCTGTCCCGGTCCATGTCTCGGTCCCAGTCCCGGTCCCGGTCCTGGTCCCAACCCGGTCCCAGTCGCGGTCCCAGTCTTGGTCCCAGTCCCGGTCCCAGTCTTGGTCCTAGTCCCGATCCATGTCCCGATCCCTGTCCCGATCCCAGTCCCGATCACAGTCCCGATCCCAGTCTCGATCCTAGTCCCGATCCGAGTCCCAATCCCAGTCCCGATGCTTGTCCCGATCCCTGTCCCGATCCTAGTCCCAATCGCAGTCCTAGTCCCGGTCCCCGTCCCGCTCCCAGTCCCGGTCATAGTCCCGGTGCGAGTCCCGGTCCCAATCCCAGTCCGAGTCCCGGTCCCATTCCCGGTCATATTCCCGGTCCCAGTCCCGGTCCTAGTCCCGGTCCTAGTCCGGATCTCACTCTCGATCCCACTCCCTATCCTTGTCCTGATCCTAGTGCTGATTTGAGTCCTGATCCCAGTCCCGATCACAGTCCCGATCCCAGTCTCGATCTCAGTCCCGATCCCAGTCTCGATCCTAGTCCCGATCGCAGTCCCGATCCTAGTCCTCATCCTAGTCGTCCCGATCCCAGTCTCGATCCTAGTCCCGATCGCAGTCCCGATCCTAGTCCTCATCCTAGTCGTCCCGATCCCAGTCTCGATCCTAGTCCCGATCGCAGTCCCGATCCTAGTCCTCATCCTAGTCGTCCCGATCCCAGTCTCGATCCTAGTCCCGATCGCAGTCCCGATCCTAGTCCTCATCCTAGTCGTCCCGATCCCAGTCTCGATCCTAGTCCCGATCGCAGTCCCGATCCTAGTCCTCATCCTAGTCGTCCCGATCCCAGTCTCGATCCTAGTCCCGATCGCAGTCCCGATCCTAGTCCTCATCCTAGTCGTCCCGATCCCAGTCTCGATCCTAGTCCCGATCGCAGTCCCGATCCTAGTCCTCATCCTAGTCGTCCCGATCCCAGTCTCGATCCTAGTCCCGATCGCAGTCCCGATCCTAGTCCTCATCCTAGTCGTCCCGATCCCAGTCTCGATCCTAGTCCCGATCGCAGTCCCGATCCTAGTCCTCATCCTAGTCGTCCCGATCCCAGTCTCGATCCTAGTCCCGATCGCAGTCCCGATCCTAGTCCTCATCCTAGTCGTCCCGATCCCAGTCTCGATCCTAGTCCCGATCGCAGTCCCGATCCTAGTCCTCATCCTAGTCGTCCCGATCCCAGTCTCGATCCTAGTCCCGATCGCAGTCCCGATCCTAGTCCTCATCCTAGTCGTCCCGATCCCAGTCTCGATCCTAGTCCCGATCGCAGTCCCGATCCTAGTCCTCATCCTAGTCGTCCCGATCCCAGTCTCGATCCTAGTCCCGATCGCAGTCCCGATCCTAGTCCTCATCCTAGTCGTCCCGATCCCAGTCTCGATCCTAGTCCCGATCGCAGTCCCGATCCTAGTCCTCATCCTAGTCGTCCCGATCCCAGTCTCGATCCTAGTCCCGATCGCAGTCCCGATCCTAGTCCTCATCCTAGTCGTCCCGATCCCAGTCTCGATCCTAGTCCCGATCGCAGTCCCGATCCTAGTCCTCATCCTAGTCGTCCCGATCCCAGTCTCGATCCTAGTCCCGATCGCAGTCCCGATCCTAGTCCTCATCCTAGTCGTCCCGATCCCAGTCTCGATCCTAGTCCCGATCGCAG
Source organism: Penium margaritaceum (assembly GCA_023375785.1). Lineage (NCBI taxonomy): Eukaryota > Viridiplantae > Streptophyta > Zygnematophyceae > Desmidiales > Peniaceae > Penium > Penium margaritaceum. The sequence goes on along the minus strand of SZWC01000327.1, from coordinate 4,840 downwards.
TCCCGATCCTAGTCCTCATCCTAGTCGTCCCGATCCCAGTCTCGATCCTAGTCCCGATCGCAGTCCCGATCCTAGTCCTCATCCTAGTCGTCCCGATCCCAGTCTCGATCCTAGTCCCGATCGCAGTCCCGATCCTAGTCCTCATCCTAGTCGTCCCGATCCCAGTCTCGATCCTAGTCCCGATCGCAGTCCTGGTCCCAGTCCCCGTCCCGCTCCCAGTCCCGGTCATAGTCCCGGTGCGAGTCCCGGTCCCATTCCCGGTCATATTCCCGGTCCCAGTCCCGGTCCTAGTCCCGGTCCTAGTCCGGATCTCACTCTCGATCCCACTCCCTATCCTTGTCCTGATCCTAGTGCTGATTTGAGTCCTGATCCCAGTCCCGATCATAGTCCGGATCCAAACCCAATCTCAGTCCTGATGCCAGCCCCGGTCTCAGTCTTGATCCTAGTCCCAATCCTAGTCATGATCCGAGTTCCGATCCCAGTCTTGATCCCAGTCCCGATCCCAGTCCTGATCCTTGTCCCGATCCTAGTCTCGATCCCAGTCCCGATCCCAGGCCCGATCCCAACCCTGATCTGAGTCCTGATCCCAGCCCCGATTCGAGTCCCAATCCCTGTCCCTATCCCAGTCCTGAACCCAGTCTCTATCCTTGTCCCGATTCTAGTCCCGATCCCAGTCCCGATCCTAGTCCCGATCCTAGTTCCGATCCCAGCCCCGATCCAAGTCCCGATCCTAGTCCCGGTCACAGTCCCGATCCCAGCATCGATCATAGTCCCAAACTCAGTCCCAAATCTTGTCCGGATCCCAGTTTCGATCTCAGTCCCAATCCCAGTCCCGATCGCAGTCCCGCTCCCAGTAACGGTCCCGGCCCTGATCCCCGCCCCGGTCCCAGTCCCGATCCCAATCCCGATCTCAATCCCAATCCTAATCTCGATCCTTGTCCGATCCCAATCCCGATCCGAGTCCCGATCCTAGTCTCGATCCAAGTCCCGATCCAAGTCCTGATCCCAGCCCTGATCCCAGCCGTGATCCCAGCTACGATCCTAGCCCCGATCCCAGTCCCGATCCCAGTCCCGATCGCAATCCCGATCCGAGTCCTTGTCCCAGTCCGAGTCCCAGTCCTAGTCCCTGTCCCAGTCCCAGTCCTGGTCCCAGTCCCGATCCTAGTCCCGGTCCCAGTTCTGGTCCCAATCCAGGCCCCAGTCCCAGTCCGAGTCCCATTCCCAGTCCTGGTCCAAGTCCTAGTCCCGGTCCCGGTCCCACTCCTGGTCCCAGTCCTGGTCACAGTCTCGGTCCCAATCCCGGTCCCAGTCCCGGTCCCAGTACCAGTCCTTGTTTCGATCACAGTCCCGGTCCCAGTCCCGGTCCCAGTCCCGATCCTAGTCCCGATCCCAGTCCCGATCCCAGTCCCGATTCCTAGTCCCGATGCCAGTCCCCGTCCCACTCCCGATCCCAGTCCCGATCCCAGTCCTGATCCGAGTCCTGATCCCAGTCTCGATCCGAGTCCTGATCCCAGTCTTGATCCCAGTCCCGATCCCAGTCCGATCCCAATCCCGACCCTGGGCCTGATCCAACTCCTGATCCTATCCCGATGCGAGTCTCGATCCCAGGCCCAGTCCCAGTCCTGATCCCAGTTGGATCCCAATCCCGATCCTAGTCCCGATCCGAGTCCTGATCCTAGTCCCAATCCCAGTCCCGATCACAGTCCCAAACCTACCCCGATCCTCGCCCCAATCCCAGCCCCGATCCCAGTCCTGATCCCAGTCCCGATCCCAGTCCCGATCCCAGCCCCGATCCCAGTCCCAAACCCAGTTCCGATCCCTCTCCCGATCCCAGTCCTGATATCACTCCCGATCCTAGTCCTGATCCAAGTTGTCCCGATCCTAGTCCCGATCCCAGTCCCGATGCAAGTCCCAATCCCAGTTCCGATCCCAGTCGTTATCCCTGTCCGCATCCCAGTCCCAATCCCAGTCCCGATCCCAGTCCTAGTCAAAGTCCCAGTCCCAGTCCCAACCCTGGTCCTTGTCCCGGTCCCAGTCCCGGTCCCAGTCCCGGTCCGGTCCTGGTCCCAGTCCCGGTCGCAGTCCCGGTCCCAGTCCCGGTCCCAATCTCGGTCCCAGTCCCGGTCCTAGTCTTGATCCCAGTCCCAATCCTAGTCCCGATCCATGTCCTGTGTAGTCTCGATCCTTGTCCTGATCCCAGTCCGGATCCAAGTCTTGATGCCAGTCCCAATCTCAGCCCCGATCCTAGCCCCGATCCCAGCCCTGATCCCAACCCTGATCCGAGTCCCGATCCCAGCCCCGATCCCAATCCTCATCCTTGTCCTGATCCTACTCCCGATCCCAGTATTGATCTCAGACCCGATCCGAGTCCCAATCCAAGTCCCGATCCTAGTCCTAATCCATATCCCGATCCCCATCCGGATCCCAATCCCAAACCTAGTCCGGATCCCAGTTCGATCCCAGCCCTGATCCCAGCCTTGATCATAGCCTGGATCCCAGTCCCGATCCCAGTCCCCATCCCACTCCTGATCGCAGTCCCGGTCCCGGTCCCGGTCCCGGTTCGAGTTTCGGTCCCAATCCTGGTCCGAGTCCAGATCCCCATCCCGGTCCCAGCCCTCGTCCCATTCGCGGTCCCATTCCCGGTCCCACTCCCGTTCCCAGTCCCGGTCCCTGTCCCAGTCCCAATCCCGATCCCAGTCCCGATCCGAGTCCTGATCCCAGTTCCGATCCAAGTGCTGATCCCAATCCTCATCCCAGTCCCGATCCTAGCCGGATCCCAGTCCTGATCTCAGTCCCAATGCCAGTCCCGATCCCAGGCCAGATCCTAGTCTCGATCCCAGTCCTGATCCCACTCCCGATCTTAGTCCCAATCTTAGTCCCTATCCCTGTCCCGATCCCAGTCCCGATCCCAGTCTCGATCCTTGTCCCGATCCTAGTCTTGACCCCATTCCCGATCTCTGTCCCGATCCCAGTCCCGATCCCAGTCCCGATCCCAGTCCCGATCCCAGTATCGATCACATTCCCGATCCCATCATCGATCCCAGTCCCGAACTCAGTCCCAATTCCTGTCCCGATCTGAGTCCTGATCTCAATCCGATCCCTGTTTCGACCTCAGTCCCGATCCTAGTAACCATCCCAGCCCTGATCCCATCACCGATCCCATTCCCGATCACAATCCCGATCCCAGTCCCGATCCTAGTCCTCATCCCACTCCGATGCGAGTCCTGATCCGAGTCCCGATCCCAGTCTCGATCCAAGTCGGGATCCCAGTCCTGATCCCAGCCGTGATCCCAGCCCCGATCCTAGCCCCGATCCCAGTCCCGATCCGAGTGGTGATCCCAGTCTCGATCCAAGTCGGGATCCCAGTCCTGATCCCAGCCGTGATCCCAGCCCCGATCCTAGCCCCGATCCCAGTCCCGATCCGAGTGGTGATCCCAGTCTCGATCCCAGTTCCAATCTCTATCCCAATCCCAGTCCCAGTCCTAGTCTCGGTCCTAGTCCTGGTTTTAGTCCCGATCCCAGTCCTGGTCCCAGTCCCGGTCCCAGTCCCGGCCCCATTCCAGGTCCGAGTCCTAGTCCTAGTCATTGGTCCAAGTCCCGGTCCTGGTCCCGGTCCCAGTCCCTCTCCTAGTCCCGGTCCCAGTCTCGGTCCCAGTCCCCATCCCAGTCCCAGTCCCAGTCCCAGTCCCAGTCCCAGTCCTGGTCCCAGTCCTGATCCCAGTCCCGGTCCCAGTCCCGGTCCCAGTCCTGGCCGCAGTCCCGGTCCGAGTCGTAGTCCCAGTCCCGGTCCAAGTCCCGACGCCATGTTGGAATGATGCTCCTCACCATGGCAGGAGTGACTCCAAAAAAGGAACACCAAAAAGACAAGCCTTAGTGGCTTAGTGGTTAATGGTGTCCACCTCTAGAGGCAGGGGCCCGGGTTCAAGTCCCACAAGATGAAATTCTGCCCTGCCTCAAGGGAGGTGGAAAATAGATGCCAGGAAGCTAGCTCAACCTCTAGAGTTCCTCTTTAAGTTTCTAGAAGGCCAGGTGAGGGTCTAGGAAGGTGGCACACCTTCTAGAAGGGGTGACTTGTCCTACAAGGCATCTAGAGGTGTCTTGGTCTTCTGGACACCTTCCCTCCTACTAGAAGCAAGCTGAGGAATCTAGGAAGGGTCAGAAGCTTCTAGAGAAGGGAAGGGATGCCTTCCTAGGTGGGAAAAGGACAGCCTACCAAGGAGCACTCTAGAAGCCATAGAATCTGCTAGGAAGCTCCAAATCTGGCATGCTTTGGTGTTCTGGAAAGCTTAGATCAGTGGCTATAAAATGCCACTTCTTGTGAGCCTTGATCAAGTGTACATTCCCATCCAATTGAGGCCAAAACTATTGCCTCACTCTCTGACCAGATTTTACCATCCTTGGAACCAGTTGCCTCCACAGTTTCAGTCTCTCCAAAAACAGTTGGTGGTGTGAACCAGCCACTGCTAGGAACCCTCCAGGGTGCACACTCACCCTCAGGCCAACAAAAGTTTATGGGCCCACGTCTCTAAGGGGTTCAAAGCCAGCTTGATTTCACGCTTCCAACAGCAAGACATGGCAACCAGGGAGCAAGAGAGCAGCCGCGCTGTCTTTAAGTTTGATGGGACAGGATTCGCCTTGTGGAGGTGGCAGTTTGAGGTCTTCCTTGACGACAAGGGACTGCTTGAGCTTGTAAAAGGTGATGAGACTGCTCCACCGGAGACTGCAACGGCTGAGGTGAAGGAGGCATACAAGAAGCGCAACAAAAAGGCGTTGGCACTCCTTGTGTCCGCGTTATGCCCACCACAACTTGGGCACATCCAAGGATGCACCCTGGCCGCAG
>SZWC01000326.1:441406-451667 GCA_023375785.1 Penium margaritaceum | reverse complement strand
GGGGGGGGGGGGGGGGGGGGGGGGGGGGGGGGGAAGAGAAGAATTAGCTGCCGGTGTGGCTGGCTCCCCAAGCCCAAACGCCTCTCGGGGATGCAGAAAGCGGAAAAAGAGAAAAGAAGGCAATTCTGCGACGTAGGCGAGACGGGTGCCTTGGCGGGTTGGCGGTTGCGCGTTGGTTTGGAGGGGCTGACAACACATGTGCAACGCGCAGGCGCCAACTTCAGGCAGGTCAGACAGAGGCCTCGGCTTTTCCCAACCTTGCACCGGTCCGTCCCTCCTGCGCCCTCCTGCTGCTCGACAACACACCGTGGCAGCCCGTGGCGTGACAAAGAAGACTCAGATCAGGTTGCGCCACACCATGTCACGCCACGTCACGCCACGTCACGCCACGTCACGTCTCGTCACGTCACATCACGTCACGTCACGTGCTGGGAGACTCACAAGGGCGGCAGAGGCGCAGGAGGAGACGACGACGACGGCCGCGGCGACAGCCAGCGCGCACGCCACAGCAGCGGCAGACGCGGCAGCGGGGTTGGTCACGCTGCGGCGGCCCATCGCTGCGGCTGGGCGGCTGTGTGGTTTCGACTTTGAATGGGCTGAGCCGGACGTCACACGGTAACCGCGTGCTGATCCGCTGGGGCAAGCTGTCAGGCTGGCAGCCAGGACGGCAGTATGGAATAGCGACGGCGGGAAGAACGGGGGATCGAAAGGGGGCGACACAGTCAGATTTGGGTGAAGATGTCTCGGCTCCCGGATCCAGTCGAGACGGACGGGAATCGGAGAGCGAGGCTCGGATGTCGTGCGAGATGGCTACAAGGCGGCCAGCTGATTCCCGATCTGTCGTTCACTCACAGTCGGTCTCACTCCCGATCGTCCTACCGATGGCGGCAGTCCCTGTGGTTGAGCCTCACTGACAGCCCGCTTTGCCTCACACAGCAAAACGACGCAAGACGTGTAGCACACATCTAGCGAACTCTTCTTTGTCGCGCAGTACGGTCAAGACGGGGCAGAAACCCTCCTCCCGGACAGAAGAGGGTGCGGCCGCAGTGCGCTCGGGTATTTCGGCACTCCGAACTGGGAGTCACGCCGGACGATGTGCGAGCTTACTAAGAAGGTCTTCCGGGAGGTGTGGCGGACAGGAGGAGCCTGTCCACCAGGAGGAGCCTGCTGTGGAGCGGTGGCGGGCAAGCAGCCGGTTGAAAAGGGGTGTAATAGCTGATACATCCCCGCAAGCACGAACATATGCCTGATATATCCATGAACAATAAAGCCAGTATATCCAGAATGTAATACAACGAACTTTTGGAACAGAACCTAAATTCAAGTTGGTCTGTCGCAATCATTACCTGATTGCAACAGTCCATGGACACTGTTTCGCGATTGACACCAGGAGGTCGCGTCAAGCTTGACGCAAACGCTCGAAGCAAACAGTGAAAATCGAATCCAATCGAGCATCTTAACAGAAATGAAGGTCACAAAGTCTCTAAATTTATTTCTAAAGGAATACATAAATAGATATGAATAATGAACAAATCATAACTTTATAAAGAAACAACAACGTAGCTTCGAAAGGGCGAGGCGAGCCATGACGACTCGGGCAAGGAAAGACCACGCCGACAAGGAAGATGGTCATTCAGTTCTACAATGCGAACTTTTCCGAGCTCATCGAGACCTTTTTTATGCTAAGTCCCAACTTCCGCATTACATTTGGTATCAGAGCCAGAACGACCGGTGACTTCACAGCTCATCCTCATCCCTCCGTGCACTTCGTCCAGTGCACGGGGAGAAGTGTGCCCATTCATGAGTGACGGACGCACTTCGTAGTTGCGCTAGCGGAATGCTACCCGCCCCACTACACATCAACAACTCGCTCACTCTCACCCTCCCCAACCTTGGGGATCCTACTTCATCCCAACTGCTCCACCTTCCCAAAACCTCTCTCTCTCTCTCTCTCTCTCTCTCTCTCTTTCTCCTCTCATCCTCACCTCGTCCAACCGCGAAGACGCGCTACAATCCATTTTGCTGTGAGGAGAGGCCAGCGGGAGGAGGCAGGCCGAAGCAGGGAGTTTCTGGAACAGCTGCTACGGTGGCCAGAAGCTACTATAACAGCATAGGAGGCAGTCAAGGGCAAACTGGCCGTGATCAAGCTTCCAAGGCCGAATTTCTTTTTATTTTCTCCAAGGCCACAGAGATTGTTTAATCAACTCTGGATTCCTGGGTGGAAACGAGATGGGAGGAGCCATATCTTGGCCTCCGGACCTCCGCATTCCATGCCGTTTTTTTGTTGAGCTCACAAAAATGTTGTCTAATTTATTTTACGACATGAAGGCCGTCCTTGTGCCATTTTGCCGTGACAATTAATATTTTCAAGAGATTCTGACTCTCTTTTGGATTCTAAGAGCTTTGGCCGCATCCTATTTTCAGAAAAAAGGCGTTGCATCCTTCAAAAAAATCTTCTTGCAATAGGGACCAACTTCTTCCACAGAAAAAAAAGTTGAAGGAGGAATTCTCAAAAGCCACCTCGGTCCGCCTCAACGAGGCGAAGGAGGGTTAGCTTTGGGAACCTCGGTCCACCGCTCAAGAAGGTGAAGGAGGGACTCCTCAAAGCCACCTCGGTCCACCTCTTACGAGGTGAAGGAGGGCAGGCTTTGAGAACCTCACCCACCTCTCAAAGAGGTTTTGAAGTGAGGCACACCTTGACAACAAGTGTGTCCTCCACCCATCTCAAACAAAAGAAAAACTTCACAAGAGAAAGCGGTTGGGAGGAGGGGGACCTGTAGTGAGGCCTTGCGAAAGCAATGGCGGGCCTCGGGACCGGACTCTCTGTGGTCATGGTGCGTCCTCCAAACGTTAGCCCACGCCACTCGAATGAGCGAACACCCATGGGGTCCAAGGAGCATCTCTGGACGTTGGCGCCAGTGAGCCACCTCGCAAAGCCACGCCGCAAGTCGGTGGCAAAAGGGGGAAGGCCTCAACCGGCGTCGCGAAGAGACAAGACGCCAAAGGCTCGTAACGACGGGCAACAGAATGAAGGTACCCTTGCAGTTGAACCACAAGGCGAGGGACAACCCCGCAAGCTGATCGTTGAGCTCAACTTTGGCCACGTTGCTCAACCGACTCCGGCCAACGAAGGCTCGAAGGCTGCTGAAGAGGGTGCAGCCAATGTCGCCAACTCCAAGGAGGTCATCGATGGTGGCTAGCATGGAGACGAGTCACCAGACGAGCCAGTGGATGAGGTGGTCATCGATGCCGAGCAAGACATGGATGAAGAAGCTGAGGCCCACGATGGCGCCAGCTAAGGCAGTGAGGCCTGAAAGTCTGCATCGATAGAAACGGCTGAGGAAGCAGATGTGGAGCGAGTGTCTCAACTTGCTGATGGAGGTGGTCGTACCGTCCCCTGTGTTGAGGGTGAGGGAATTCACTAGGCAAACCCCCCGAGCGTCATGGTGATTGAATATGCACTTGGCAGTGTTACACGTCGCCTCAACGTAGAAGGCCAACTCGACAAGCTTCGCGCCCGCCTCTTAGCAGAGGACATGGATCTCGCCATGAACATCATGGGTGCTCTGGCGTGCGATGGTGACATGGTAAACGCCAGCCTTCGTGAACGGGTGTTCACAACACAACGATTCAATGAGATGCTGTATGAAGAAAACAAAAAGATGGTCCATGAGCTGGCAGCTGCCGAGCACAAGGCAAAGGTGGCGGAGTAGGCACTTGAGACCCTTCGTGCAAAGGAAGCTGCAAACTAGCGGGTGGTGTTGAATGCGACCGTAGGAGCGGCTCGCCATGCAGTCGAAGATGAGATGGAGCAGATCTTTGAACTTCGTGAGCGTGCAAGCATTGAGAATATACGCATGGCTTCTCAAAACGTGTTTTACGTCCTGGTCAGTGGACCTGTCCCACGGGGACAAGCTGACGTACCACGGATGAGAGTCGTAGCTGCACCACCTCGAGCCCAAAGGATGGGTGTGACCAGCAACCGCGTGATACTGGAGCCAACGGATCGCTACGATGGGACGAGAGACGTTAACACGTTCCTCAAAAGTCTCGAGCACCACCTACACCTTGCCCAAGTCGACAAAGAGGAGTGGGGCGCTCAAGGGATGCTCTCCCTCAAGCCTCAACCCTTTAAGAAGCTGATAGAGCTTTGCGAGGAGAAGCAGGTACAATCTGACCCGAGTAGGGAGGAGTACTGCGCACTCATGCAGGAGCTCTCCTCCAAACCCGCTGACTCTCAGAAGGCGAAGAAAGAGTTAAAAACTTACATGCAAGGAGGCATATCTTTGGAGAAGTATGCGGATATTTTTCTCAAGACAAAAATGAAGGTGGACGAGCGTCACCTGATTGAACAAGCCAACATCAACACTTTTCTGACTGGCTTGGTCAGTTCGTAGCTTCGGGTTTTCTGCCTCAAGGATGACGGAAATGAGTGGGAGAGTCTGCGCGTTCTTGTGACACACGTTTGTAAGGTCTACAAGATGAACTCTGGCCTTGGGACCGTGATATGCACGAGAGACGTACTTCACACGAATCATGACGAAGATAGGTGCCTGTTTCGCAGACTGGATCTTAGACAATTTCGTCTTCGGATATTCTCGTCTGGTTAATGCCTTGTACTGAGCCGTCTACCTATGAGGAACCACTACCGTCAGTATATATTGTCGCATGTACTGATTGATGGACAAATTTCTGGTGATTCTATTCGATTGCAAGCTTGGTGGTTGTGCTGCAGACTCACCGTTATTTCGCGTCGACTTAGCTCCATATCACAGGCATCCACAAACAGTACCCATAAAAACTCGTGTCGCTCTCATTGGCCTGCGATGCGCTTGTTTGTTTGTGATTCTTCACTGCATCTTTGTGATGGTTCTTTTTGGACACGTCTCACCGGTGGTGAGATGTGTCAGAAACCAATGGAAGAATTATGCTCTCATCGGTCGGTGTCGCTTACCATGGCTACATGCGTGAATTTGACGGCTGCCAACATGACTGTTTTTCCCCTCACACGGGCATCCGATGGGAGGACACTCGCAATATAGGCATCTCTGATCAATCAGGAAACACCAAGGCATCATCCAGCTACCACTTTCGACGGCAGGCAGTCCGCGTCGAGAGGGTGGTCAAACTAGGCACCTCTTTCAGATTTGTCCATGTAGAAAATAAAACAAAAACAATGCCATGTCCATTTTCATGGCCATACCCAATCAGCGACATGACTCGCCAATCGAGCGAAACAAGGAGGGTGATGTGGCGCCCTCGCCGTCGCAAGAATCGCGATCTAGTAGTTAGCCTTTTTTTCTTCTTCTTTTTTTTCAGCTCGCAAACCCCCATTCACGGATTTAGGGATTCTTACGTTTGCGTGAGCGCAGCCTGCACAAATATTAAATCATTTATCCACGTATGGGGGTTTGCAAGTGCCAAAAAAATAGAAAGAAAAGCTACTCACTCGATTGCGATCGAGCAAAAATGCCTTTTCCAATGTTTTTGAAGAAGAAATCCCATTTTGATTCGTGCAAAATGCTTCCAAATCCTACACCTAAATTATACTCAGGGTTTATTTTTGTATGGGCTCATACTAGGTCTCACGGTAGCGGGGCCCAACAGATTCCCGTTCACACATTGGGTGTTTTGGATCCCCCATTCAAACCTTTCACAATTTTTTTCCAAAAAGGTTACAAATCCCTCTATAGAGAGGTTTTTCATATTTCTTCTATGTATGTCATCCTGTATGAGATTCGACGGAATCCTTGGCCGACTAGGCCAAAACCGTGGTGCTTGAGGGTCTCCGACCCTTGAGCCATCCCGTCCAACTGCGCACAATCCCAGGTGAGCCCGCTCGAGCCACGTGGCTCCTTCGACGGGTCGGCGTGGTACTGCCATGCTACACTCCCCCCCACTAGGAGTGAGAGCCGCCTCAGCATCTTCGGCACTCCCAGCGTGGCATTCAAGCCCTAGAGCTCTGATACCAATGTAACTGATTCAACGGAATCCTTGGCCGACTAGGCCAAAACCACGGTGCTTGAGGGTCTCCGACCCTCAAGCCATCCCGTCCAACCGCTCACAGTCCCAGGTGACCCCGCTTGAGCCACGTGGCCCCTTCGACCGGTCGGCGAGGAACTGCCACGCTACACGTCCTCAGCATGTGGACGCTGGATGCAATGTGACATCGACATAACGTGTGCTTTTGGACATAGTGTGTTTTTTGCATGCTCATTAGATATGGTGTTATTAATGTGCAAAACAGTTCCAAATTTGGATCTTGCACGATAAATCCGTGGAACGTGGATATAACTATAGTTATTGAGAATTTTGTGGATATATGGTCACTCCCTCGCGATTGAAATTGGGATTTTTTTGAGAGGCTAGCGGGTTGTCTCTTGTTCCGAGAGTCGCTTTCGTAGTGCCTTCAATAGCCAGGAAAGTGGAGAGGGTGATAAATTGTTACGTCCCTGACGTGCACGAGTCCCTAAACTCCGCAACTGGGCATTTTTATCATTACATTTATGGCCCACCACGCGTCGACCTCAAGACTTTTACGCCGTTTGGCCAAGAGCATTTAGGGTACCTTCCCCAACCTCCAGTGTTCCGTACTAGAAGGTTCTGACAACTTTGACCACCTCCCATAATGGTTGACAGAAGTATCGCGAACCATATCGACGTTTTGATACTATTCGTTCGACTTCTCAACGGTGCTGGAACTTTATAAAACCACACCTCGATATTCTCAAAGTCCCCCGAGTTGTTGTTGGAGCTTCTCAAAGCAGCCACTCACGACGCAACCTCACACGCGTCGCTCCACTCGAGCACCAAGGACTCAACATCGTTTGGATTTATTTCAGCACCACACGGTGACCTCTGGCCTTATTGTACACTCACCTCACTGATGCAGGTGAGTGAGTTGAGAGAGACGACTTTGCTGGTTGCTTCGTCGTGCCAGGACGACTGGACAACGAGCCATGGCATGGATCAAGCGGCTACAGAGCTTGGCCAGCTTCACATGCATTTAACACAAGCACGAATGAATGTTTGTCATGGACATAACTAGGTTCTCTCTCCTGCCAACCAGTTTCTTGGCCAGTGACCTGCTTGATAGATTGGAAATATTTTATGGGTAGGTGGGGTCGAATTCACCAGATTACAGGGTGGCGAGCGGGATTGAGGTCACTGCTCGCTCGCTCGCTCCCTCCTGCTCGTAGCACCTCCATGCCATGTTACCCGTCACTCGATTCACTTTTGTTGCCTAACTTTCCCAGCACCAATCCATGGCGCATTGACTTCCCATCCGTGCCACATGTCATGCTCCTACTGCATTCAGCTTGCTAGCTTTGACTGTCTGCTGGTATCAGAGCATGTGCATGTAGGACGGACGACTGATCGACCCGCCGTCCGCCGATACTTGGCCTAATGCGTGACCGCCTCTCTTGGCGGCACGTACCCACCCCGCCGCCGCTTGCGGCCCTTAGGGGAGAGGGCATCATCTAGCCCTCCCCTTTGGCTCTCTCTCTCCACTACCGCCTCCTCTTCATTGGCCGAGGGTCGAGACGTTACCTCTCTTGGCAACGAGCCTCCTGTGGCGGGCATTCCGTTTGAGAGTGACGTCTGCTCCTCCGTCCCTCTTCTCTCTGTGCCACCCACCGCTTTGGTGGGAATTGCACTTGCAGCTATCGGTGGGACTCTATATGCCAAGGTGCGCCTACCGCATCACGCAATGTGTGGCGGCCATGGTGTCACTCACCGTAGCACCGCGGCACCGTCCATAGCAGCAGCAATGGTAGCGCCGCATTCCCTACAGCACCCGCACCACAGCAGCCGCACAAATAGCAGCAACGGCAGCGGCAAGCGGCCAGCTACATTGCCGCTTCTCTCGGCGGACCTCTCCCCGGACTACCTTCCTTGCAGTCGTCTTTGCACTACCATCACGGTGGTGCCCGCCGCCACACTGGCGCACTAGGAGGTTCCTAGCATGACTCCCCTTGGCGGATACTCTCGGGAGAGCTCTGCGCGGAAATGCCACAACATCCACCGTGACGCTACTGCCACCGAGACAGCTTCTGCTTCTGCATCACATGCTGCACACCAGATTCCGGTAAGCCCTCTCCTTTTCCATTCCACTCGGGGTCCAGCAGCTGCACGCTATCACCGGGATGGACACTGCCACTGCCTGCGTTGCTGACTTGGCAAGCAGGATTACGTGCACAACATCTGTTGTGGTAGACAATGCTGCAGCAACTGCTGCCACACTTGCTGCTGCTGCCTGAGCTTCTTGCGCTTCTGTATCAACCACGGCTGGACGTGCTGCCGAATCGTACACCGAGGCTGCGGTTGTCGCCGGTCCGGTTGCTGCCGCAGCTGCAGCTATTTTCACTCAAGTTACTGCAGCCACCTTTGCTGTTGCTTCGGTGACTGCCTGTGCTGCATCCACCGTGTCTGTGACCGCTTCCTCCATTCGCACCTCCACCTCAGGTGCTATCACATCTGCTTCATCTGCACCATCTTCCAACATCTACGTCGTCACAACGGTCATCTCCGTAGCTGCAGCATTCAACATCCTGGGGGTGCCCCTTACCACCGAAGCTCTTGCTCTGGTGATTCATGTCGTATCCACTGTCTCTATTGTCTGTTGCAGCAGCCACTGCCGTCCCACCACTCCTTGCCTTCTTGCACACACCCTCACCTCCTCCTGCCTTGGGAGGATTCTCTACCTGTATTTCCTTTGTTGTTGCTTTTCCTCCTTGCTCTCTTCTCTTGCGGGGTTTTTTGCTTGTCTGACTGGGGTCGGGCTGTCCTGCAGCACACCTTCTTTGTGCCTTGGACACATCCACTTTTACCACGCCCACTGGGACGGGAGAAACTCTGTTGAAATCCGTCCGCCAGGACCTTGCCGTCGTCACCATGTCGGGTGAAAACGAGTCAGTCATAACTGACCTACGACGCCAGCTGAACCTCGCTCACGAGGCTCAGCGTGAGGCTGAAGATCGCCTCAAGTTCGCCAATGACAACTGCAGTGCCTTTGGTAATGAGATTGCTAATATTGTGCTTAAGCACCTCCCTGTTGCGTCAGTCCCTGCCTCTACTGAAACTATTGGCACCAGGGCTACTGCTGCCTCTATACCCTCTGCTGCCATCACCGTTGCCGAGAACTCTGATGTCACCCCTCTTGCTGCCCACCACGGTGCTGTCGGACGCCAGCATGACTTCTTCTCCCAACCACACGTCCTGTCCACTGGGCTTGCTTTCTCTTCCTAGAAAACCCGCTTCAGCGCCTGGGCTCAGGGGGAGCGTCTGTGGGAGTACTATTTCCCGGCTGTCCCTCCTTTCACGCCTGTCACTGTCCAGTCCGCTTGTGCTGTTCGTGCACTCATTGCTGCTGTGCCTAAGATGCTTGTTGATGATGTCGGCACCTACAATGCGGATCCCACCGTCGAGCATCTGGCTGACCCCGTCGCTGCCTACACCATGCTTTGGTGTCGCACCACCGTCACTGGTCAAGCAGCTCAGAGTACCCTCACCGTGTAGTTCAACACGCTCTTGATGCGTGCTGACAAATTGGCTGATGCCTACTGGGCACGCGGGCTCAAGCTGCTTCCGCGAGATTGGCGAAGCCGTGCCGGGTCAGCTGTCGGCTGTGCACACCATGGTCAACGGGATGATCCCCGAGCTGTCCGACCTTCTCCGCGCCGTCAATTCTGATGAGCTGTAGCGTCTCGCTTCCCAGCCCATTCCACCCAAGACCCCGCCTGGCGTTGGTGTCCTCTAGGAATTTATCATTGAGAGGCTCGCCTCCTTGTAGACTAGTCGCTACAAAAAACAACTTCACTGTACTGCGGTCACCACCGCGACCGCGACTGGGTTGCTGCCGTCACCACCGCGTCCTCCCCTCCGTCCTCCGCTGCTGCCACCTCCTCCATGTCCTCTTCCTCCTCGACCTCTACGGCCACCACACTCAGTGCGAACTGGTTGCGGAGTGGTGCGATCTGGTTGCGGAATGGTGCGAACTGGCTGTAGAGTGGTGGGAACTGGTTGCGGAGTGGTGCGAACTGGTTGCGGAGTGGTGCAAACTGGTTGCGGAGTGGTGCAAACTGGTTGCGTAGTGGTGTGAACTGGTTGTGGGGTGGTGCGAACTAGTTGTGGAGTGGTGTGAACTGGTTGCGGAGTGGTGCAAAGTGGTTGCGGACTGGTGCGAACTGGTTGCGTAGGGGTGCGAACTGGTTGCGGAGTGGTGCGAACTGGTTGCGGAGTGGTGCGAACTGGTTGCGGA
>SZWC01000326.1:422576-440932 GCA_023375785.1 Penium margaritaceum | reverse complement strand
GGTTGCGGAGTGGTGCGAACTGGTTGCGGAGTGGTGCGAACTGGTTGCGGAGTGGTGGGAACTGGTTGCGGAGTTGTGCGAACTGGTTGCAGAGTGGTGTGAACTGGTTGCGGAGTGGTGCGAAAAGGTTGCGGAGTGGGTCGTGGGTGTGGGTGTGGTTGTGGGAAGGGCAAGGGGAAGGGAAAATACACTACACCATCCCGTATCCCTTGGGAGGTTGTGTGCTGGATCTATGGCTCCTCCGAACATTCTGCTTGCACGTGCCCTGCGTCCCCTGACGACCTGCACCTTGCCCGTGCCATGCGTGCACACTGGGCACGCACCAGCGGCTCGTTGTCTTTTTCCGCCATCAGCCCCAGCTCCAGCCCCTCCTCTCTGCCCGCCAGTCCCTCCTCAGCACAGGTTGACTCCACCACTGGCGTCTCCTCTGCTCCTCCCTCTGTCCCATGCCCGTGGGAATGGCCGCCACCCTATGGAGTGTCCATTTATGCCGGCCCTCCTTCCTGGGCCTACATCCCTCCTCTGTGGTTCACCCCTCCCTTGGGACTGTCTACTCCATCTTCTACATGATCCGTCAACAGTGAGCGCCAGCTGGAGCAATCTCTTCTCCAGCATCTCCAAATTCGCGATCAAGGAGGTGAGAGTGTGTCCTCGTTGGCCAGAGGTCTGCCTTGTCATACTGACATTGATCTTCATTGGGACCCCTCGGGTCATGTCCTCGGGTTCCCGTCCGCGTTTGTCCGGTGGGTTGATCATTGGCAGTCCCTCGCCCTTCCTTGTAGTCTTGTTGTCTGTTACTCGTCTCCACATTCTGACGGCATGGTTGCCACCTGTGATGTTCTTCCCAGTATTTGTGTCTCCGGTGGCTTCTGGGTCCTCGACTCTGGAGCAATCCACCACATGACCTCTGTTCGCTCCGCGTTTATCTCATTGGGTCCCCATGGTTCCGTTCGCTTTGTTCGCACTGGTTCGGGCCAACAGGGTGTTGGCGTTGTCCGTTTTATTGGTCCCAATGGTGTGTTTTTTCTGCCTGATATTCTTTACGTGCCTTCCTTGGAGCTCAGCTTGTTGTCGGTGCCCTCCCTCGATGATCAGGGAATGGATTTATCCACCAGTTAGGGTGTTGGCACTGTCTGTCTTCGTTCCTCTGGTCGCGTCATTTTTTGCGGGTGGTTACGTGTGACAAACCCTATCGTGTGCCTCTTCTTGCTCCCACTCCTTAGACTGTTGGCTTTTCTCTTGTCCATGTTGCGCCATCTCTCTCCCCCACTTACATCTAGCTCTTGCATCATCGTCTTGGCCAAGAGCACACTGATGTTGTTACCAACACGCTCCGGCTTCAACCCGTTGTTGGCTTGCCTCCATCCACCTTTCCATCACCCTCTCCCTCTGACTACCTAGACTGCACCCAGGGCAAAATGCATCGTTCTCCCCTTGCCTCCTCTGACTCACAGTCCTCTGACCCTCTTGACCTTGTTCACGCTGATGTCATGGGTCCTCTTCTCCACGAATTTCTTGGGGATGTTGGACGTCACTTTCTGTGGCGTACTGATGATTTCTCCCTCTTTCACTGTGTCTTCTCTTTTCGTCAAAAGAGAGACATTCCTACGGTCATCGAGTCTTGGCTCCTGTAAGTTGAACATTCTTGTCAAGGCTCCCTTCGTGTCTTTTGCAGTGACCATGGCGGTGAGTTCCTTGGTCCCTCCATCCGGTTTCTTGAGTCCGAAGGGTTGTGTATGGAGACCTCGACTCCCTACACACCCCAACAAAACGGGACATCTGAACATTGGAACTAGACTCTTACTGATGGCCTCTGTACCCTCCGGTCTTTCTCCTCTGTTCGACTTTGAGACAATGAGTTACATGACCTGGGTCTAGAATCGCGTACTGCACGGGCCCCCGTCTCGCATCGTCACTCCTTTTGAGCGTTGGTCCAGCACCCATGTTGACCTCCGTCTGGCTCGCATCTAGGGTAGCATTGCGTCCGTCTGGCTCCTTCAGGACCTTCGCGATGGGAAACTCTCACCACGTGGATGCCTCTGTCCCTTCTTGGGTGTGTCCGTCTAGTCCAAGGCCTGGTGTTCTGGGTCCCGGAGCGACAGCATGTCATGAAGTCTCGTGATGTCCTGTTCTTCGAGTTTGTGTTTATCCGAGACCTCAGTTGTCACTTGTCCACTGCCTCCCTATTGCCGCTCTCTCGGCTGCAGAGGGAAGTCGGGCCTGCACTCCCCCCTATCTCTGTAGTCCCTCTTGCTGTCCCTTCTCAGCAGCCTACACCCCCGGAGCGGCCTTTGTTGTCTGGCACCGTGATTCCTTCTGACATCCCCCTGTCCTTGTCGTCCAGCTTGCTCGGAGCTCCTGTGTCTCCTGTTGTGTCCTCTCCTGTCCCGTCTGAGTCCGTGTCTCCTGCACACTCCTCAGCAGCTCTGTCCAGCCCGCTTACTCCCGGTGCGTCCAGTCAGTCTGCCCTTGCTCCGCTTTCGCCTGGTGACCCTCCCGGTCCTACTCCCATAGAACCTTTTGTTCATGGTAGGCCCCTCCGAGCGCTTCCTACTCGCTCCTCCAATGTCGCAGCTCCATCCGTGCGCCTTGTCCAGTCTCACAAAGAGTAGCGTGCGAGGCTGCCAAAAGCATGGAAACCTTGGGCCACAGGGGTCGTCCATCCTAGCGCTGCCCTTGGACAGGCACTGCTCATGTGAGAGCATAAGAGCGGTCTGGAAGCTGTAATTTTTGGCAGCGTCGTGGAGTGTCACGCGACAGTTGCTGATGCACCCTCATTGCATGACCCGACTTCTGTACAAAAGACACGCTCTGCGCCCAACTCCCAGCAGTGGGAGGCGGCCATGCGGGATGAGCTTAGAACTCTTGATAACCACGTCGTATACGAGCTGGTTGATCTCCCATCTGACCACAAGGCCATTGATGCGCGATGGGTCTTTCGGCGTAAGTACAAGCCCAATGATGAGCTTGGTACAAGACAATTATCACCAGCAAGGGGTTCTTTCAAGTCCCTGGCCTTGACTTCGACAAGAATTTTGCCCCCGTCGGACGCTACACCACAACTCGAGCCCTTCTGAGTCTTGTAGCTCACCATGACTGGGAGCTCAAGAAGATGGAGGTAAACAACGCTTTCCTACACGGTCAGCTAGATGAGGAGATTTACATGGTGCAACCTCTAAGGTTCTCAGACGACACCAACAGGGTGTGGAGACTGCATAAGGCCCTCTATGGCCTGAAGCAGTCACCACGTTTTTTTGGAACCAGGAGATCACCTCTACTCTAGAGAAGTAAGGATAACGTCGTGGTACAGTGGCACCTTCCCTCTTTGTCACTCCCCGGTCTATGCCATTTGTTGTTGTCCTCGTCCATGTTGACAACCTGCTCATTGCGTCACTGAGTCAAGAGGCAGTGTCGACTGTGAAGTCCCTGCTACAGTCCACGTACAAGATGAAAGACTTGGACCCAGCTTGAATTCTCCTTGGCATAGAGCTTGAGCGTAATCATGCTCACCGTGTTCTTCACGTCCACCAAGCTGCATATGTAAGGAGCCTGGAGGAGTGCTTTGCCTCGCTACTTGAGTCTATGCCCACTACATCCACACCAATGATGCCCCCCGGACAGAGGTTA
This sequence comes from Penium margaritaceum, assembly GCA_023375785.1. Classification (NCBI taxonomy): domain Eukaryota; kingdom Viridiplantae; phylum Streptophyta; class Zygnematophyceae; order Desmidiales; family Peniaceae; genus Penium; species Penium margaritaceum. The sequence goes on along the minus strand of SZWC01000326.1, from coordinate 437,305 downwards.
CTGAAAACACAGGACGTATCAAAGCTGGGGAGCCAGTTGATGTGACCGACTACCTGCGAGTCATAGGGTCTCTGATGTACCTGGCCACCACCACATGAGCAGACGTGGCCTTTGCTGTGAACTTTCTTGCTCAGTTCTCACAGTGCCCATGGGTGCGGCACATGGAGGCCGCGTTGCACGTTGTCAGATATGTGCTCTCCACTGCACGAGTCGGTCTCTGTTACCGGACACATCCATTAGTGGTTTTTGATGGTTACACTGACAGTGACTGGGCACATGATATGGATGCATACAGCCGTACTGGCTATGTCTTTCTCGTTGGTGGGACAACAGTCTAATGGAAACATAGCAAGCAAGGTTGCGTCACATGCAGCTCCAATGAGGCATAATATGTCGCCCTTGGTGCAGGAACTTGTGAGAGTTTCTAGTTGTGTCGTTTGTTGCACCAACTGCGTGTGCCCATTTGCTACATCACCTTACAGTGTGTAAATCAAAGCACAAAAGCTATTGCTGAGCACGATGGCATGCAACACACTTGCACGAAGCACATCAATATGGAATTTTTTTTGTGCATGGGCATGTGGCTGCTGGTGATGTTCGGATTGTGTGGGTTGACACCCCCCAACAACGAGCTGACTTCCTCACAAAGGCACTAAGAAGCAATGTCTTCAAGGCAGTAGCGTACGCTGTTGGGTTTCCGTGTCCTCGTGATACTCCTGGTTGATTTGTCGTGCCGGTGCTTGTGTACAGTCTTGTGTTGTGTCACTTCTTGTGACTTCCGTACTGTGCCTGTGAGTGTCGTTCATGCACGTCGGGTGTGGGTCATGTGGGAGTGTTGGATTTATGTCAGTACCACACGGTGACCTCTGGCCTTGTTGCAAAATCACCTCACTAATGCAGGTGACTGGCTAGAAAGAGACGACTTTGCCGGCTGCTTCATCGTGTCAGGATGATTTGACGATGAGCCATGCCATGGATCAAGCGGCTACAGAGCTTGGCCAGCTTCACATGCATTCATCACAAGCATACATGCACGTTTTTCATGAACATAACCGGGTTCTCTCTCCAGCCAACCAGTTTCTTGGCCAGTGACCTGATTCATAGATTGGAAACATTCGGTGGATAGGTGGGGTCGAATCTACCAGCTTCGAGGGTGGCGAGCAGGATCGAGCTCGTTGCTCGCTCACCCGCTCCCTCCTGCTCGTAGTACCTTAGTGCTGTGTGACCCGTCACTCGATGTACTTTTGTTGTCTAACTCCCACAACACCAGTCCATTGCATTGACTTCCCATCTGTGCCACATGTCATGCTCCTACTGCAGTCAGCTTGCTAGCCTTGACTGTCTACAAACACATGCCTCACTCTCATTCTCGGCATTGTCTATATGTGCTCGACACACTCGACACCACTTAATACAAATTATTTATCTTTCCCAAATCCTCGAATTGTCTGTTGTCCCTCATCCCTCCCTATGTTCCGCTCGACATAACATAAATATCCGGCTAATGTCCAAGAAATCCCCATTCTGGCCGGAACATTTTCAGGACATTCCCATCTTGGGATGACCTAGTAACCCTGCGTAATTGGTTAGATAGCTAAGGGTTATGCAGAGCAAAGGTTACGTGCCTGACGTACACGTGTCCCTTATCTCCACGAGTGGGTATTTTTGTCCTTATATGTCTGGTCCACCGAGCGTCGACCTGAGGACTTTTACGCTTATCGGCTGAGGAAATTTTGGCCACCTGTCCTGAACTTTGGTGTTCTGTTCCAGAGGGTTCTGACAACTTTGACCACCTTCCAGAATGGTCAAAAGAAGTATCGCAAACTGCATCAATGTTTTGATACTGTTCGATCGACTTCCTGATGGTACTGGACTTTTATAAAACCATGCCTTGATATTCTCAAAGCCCCCCGATTCTCGATGGAGCTTCTCAAAGCAGCCACTCACGGCGCGACCCTTCACGCGTTGCTCTACATGAGCGCCGAGGACCTAACATATGCCTCATTCTCATTTTTGGCATTGTATATATGTCCTCAACTCACTCGACGCTTGTCATCAAAGTCAATTAACTGCTTAATACAATCATTTTAACTGTACCAAATGCTTGAATCATCTATTTTCCCGCACCTCATCCTTGTGAACCACCTATGTTTTTCTCGGCATAGCTTATCTACCAGGCTAATGTCCAAGAAACCCCCATCTAGCCGGACCATATTCAGGACACCCCCATCTTGGGATGTCCTAGTAACCCTGTGCAATTGGTTGAATAGCCGGGGATTACGCCAAGTGATGGTTACGTCTCTGGCATACACGCATCCCTCAATTCCACGAGTGGGCATTTCTGTCCTTATATTTCTGGCCTCCGCCCATCGACCTGAGGATTTTCACGCCGATCGGCCAAGGGCATTTTGGCCACCTATCCCGACTTTCAGTGTTCCGTTCCAGAAGGTTCTGAAAACTTTGACCACTTTCTAAAATATTTTACAGAAGTGTTGTGAACTCTATCGATGTGTTGATACTGTTCGGTCGGGTTCTTGTCAGCACTGGACTTATGTAAGATCATGCCTCAATATTATTGAAGCCCCCCGACTTCTCTGTGGAGCTTCTCCAAGCAGCCACACACATTGCAACCTCAAACGCGTCACTCGGCTTGAGCGTAGAGGACCCAAAATATGCCTCATTCTCATTCTTGGTAACGTATACAGGTACTTGACTCACTCAACACTTATAATCAAAGTTCACTTACTGCTTAATATGAATTATCCATTTCTCCAATTCCTTAAATCATCTAATACTCCGTACCTCATCCCTCTGAACCACCTACATTCTGCTCGGCATAACAATTGTTGTCAAAACGCAGCAGCGCTGGAGGGGCAGCTGACGCATTAACCACCAGACACTAACCTTGCACAAGTCTGTAGCGTATCTCCACCATTCAGAAGTTCGTAGACCGCATGACGACAAGGGTGAACGGAGCAAGTGCACCCAACTACGAGCAGCAGAAACCGGCGAAGACTCCGGCGATGGAGGGTCAGCAACACACAAAAAATGACGCCCTCTAGGTGAACCAGATAGTAGCAGCAACTTTTGCGATGAATGGCACAACACCGACGAACCCGACGGTCAACCTGGTGACGGACCCCTCGGGCTCGGTGAATCCCTCACCTCCACCGTTGCCCGCCAGGATGACTCCTGGCGTGATGGGAGGCACCGGCCAACAAGCTCGCATGATTGAAGACTTCAAAAGCTTTTGGGGCTTGATAGCGTCAACACCCATCTGCTCTAATACATCAACAAGGTGATGGAGGAGGTTCGCAATTCTCGTACACTCCAAGTAGTGCTCACCGAGAGAAATATCCAACTCTCGAGTGAACGTCAGATTCGATCAGCACACCCTGAGCCGTTCGATCCTGTAAACACAAAATGACCGACGGTCAGGATGTGGCTGACGAGCTTGGAGGTGTACTTCACCGCTGCTGGGGTCAACAACGACAAGAAGAAGATTGAAGTCGTGGTCTCACTTTTGTGTGGCACGGCTTGAAGTTGGTGGTCTCATCTAAAGACCATCCAATGGTAGCAGGAGATCGGTGGAGTTGGATCAACGGCTCACGCGACCACTCTCACATTGTCGGCCAATGATGCATGGCGGATATGACATCCTTACCCTCCTCAACCCTCACCTTCAAGATTCAATCCATTTCAAATACTTTATTTGCTAGAGATAATAATTGATGCATGGAGTATACCTTCTTCCACGCCTTGGCTGCTAGAGGACAGCCATTGGATATAACCCATTGCAATTCTTACAGCATTGACAGCAGGAGCATCAACGCCTCCATGTTCTTCTTGGCGAAGGCCACCTTCGTAGTATCCGTTACTATTGCATTTTGAAATTCCGTAACCTTCATAAGCGCGAGCCCTCAGAAGTGCGTGAGGTAGATCTCAAAATACCACCACCAAAATCCAGGGCCATGCATGAACTGTTGGATGGACGGGGACTCCGTCTTCTGCGCCATGTTGCACTTTTGCTGTGAACAACCTCAAATTGCGACAGAGAAGCCGTCCGGATAGACACTCTTGTGTATTGCAGAAGCCATGAACGTCTTGCCAGGTAGATTAGGGCTGTGGGCCCATAACCCTTTGTCAGGAAGACTATCTTGGCATGCTCTGATCCTCCAAGTGTCTGCGTCAATTAGGACAAACAGACTTTTAAGGGAGGTGTGCGCTTTGAGTTTCCTTTCAACATATGAGCAGAATGTTGGCAGAATGCAGGTTGTGGAACTGAGCAAGGTTGAAGTCAGGTTCTTGGCTAGTAATCATGGTGAGAGTATTAGAATATCATAGCATGTGATCCAAGAGTTTCAGTAAATCTTAGCACACCCTAAATGCAGCAATAGATTCCCTGATACGGCCGTTGAATTTACCCATGGTGGAGCCATCCACCATGTCCATGTACGAAGGTGGCGGAAGGCGCTTCAATGATGACCTATTAATGTATCCTTCCTGGCCCTCAAAGGTGGGAGCAGCTCGCCCTGGTAAATGAGATCTGCCACATCCCTTCCTTTATATCGCGCGTACCTTTTGAGTCCATTGGAGTTGAACTCGGACCACTGGCGGTTGAACTTTCCCGTCACCTATGGCGAATACCCAGGTTCCACCCGCCTTCCACCCCCACTTTGGGCGGAGCTAACTTTCTAAATACTCAACCAAAATAAGCAAATCAAACCTCAAAATTTTATGGTGAAAACCAGGGAGTCCAAAGCTGCAATCATAATAGATATCTAACTACTCTCTAGTGATCAACCAAGAAAACAGCAAATGGCATGCATGGTACGGACGCATTGTAGCACCAATGATAACTTAAGATGGACGAAGATCTATCAACAGCTCACGTGACCACTTTCATTGCGCAGATTGCAAATGTTCTACCTATCAATTACATCAGACCAAAGTGAAATGATTCTTTGATTCACCAAAAAACTGGATAGACTTCATGCGCACCGTCCTTGCATGCTTTCAAATTTTGAACGGGAAGTCTGCCGCACAATACAAAATTCATTGTATGAATCAACAGTCTAATGACACAGAATACACACGTTGCTTCCGCACAATCTTCATTGACTGTGACATCACTCCTAATGAAACATGGTTCCACTGCAACAATGACCTCAAAAGTGAACGCCAGTGAGAAATTACAACATTCAGCTTCCAATATGACCTTTAGCAAGCAAACACAGCAACTGATGACATTGAAAGTATAGACTACAACACTCAAATGTAGGATTCCAAATGCTGGTGACCCCAAACCATGACTTATATCAAAGAGGCGGAGAGTTTTATTCAATCAAGTCATCATCTCGGATAGAGATCAGCGCCATAAAAACATGCGACTGATGATTGTGCTGGAATCCAGGTCATCTCTCGTGCGATTGTCACTAAATGGCTAAGGGCAATAGTAGTCGACGAGTCTCATGCCCGGTCGAAAAAAATGGCACCGAGCGGTCGCCTATTTGAACAGATCTCACCTCCGTAGAGGAGGGTTCCTCAAATTGCAAAGTTCTACGAGGGTTATGAGGATGATTAACCGACAATGCTGCTACGAGTGCAAGCGAGGGGATGCAAAAGTTGCAAAATGGTACTAGAACTACTGGATGGAGGAGCTTCTTGTAGTTTTGTATGTACAATATGGTAAGGATCTGGGTTTGCAGATAGAACCTAGACTACTTGAAGGAAACACTCCAGTTGATTTCATGAATTCCTCGAGCTGTGAATTGGTGAACTTCAAGGTATATCAGTCTTTAAGGCTTGGCCAGTGAGTGACCAATGTCCTGTGGCCGGTGGTATTTCTTGTACCGACATAATCCTTGAGTGGACTAGAGCATCGACACAATCTACATCAACATCAACAACAAAAAGTGACACCTTTTTCTGATCTAGAAACAATCAATACGACAGTGGTTATGGGAAGCAGTAGAGGAGGAGGTTGCAAGAGACTTTGCAGCAGCTACAATCCAATGCACGATGTCGACATCTATGGACATGGCCCAGTGGCACCTGCGACGTGCAGCTCAAGTGTGGCTAGTCCATGTGGAGACAGGGGAATCAGAGGAGATCGTATTAGTGGATGTGACACCAAGAAAATCAGAGGCCTCGGTACTTGAGATGTGCGCAATTGTTGTGAAGGATGTTCTACTCATCATCAAGGACTTTGAAGGAGTTTTTCCTGGTGAACTATCTCTTGAACTAACTACAAACTGTAGCATCCATTATCAGATAAAACTAAGACTGGGTAGTAGAACAAAAGTCAAGGGACCTATCAGAAGACCACAAATGTATCAAGCTAAAAAAGCAACTGGACAAGATGCTTGCTAAGGGGTTCATCAAGCCATTTACATCACCAAACGCATCACCTGTACCTTTTTGAAAACAAAAATTGGTGAGATGTGGATGTGTGTGGATTACAGAGTGCTAAATGACATAATCATCAAGTACTAGTACCCCCTTCCGTGAAGAGATAATCTTTACTACCAACTCCGAGGAGAGATGTTTCTCACAAAATTTGACCTATGGAATGAGCTCATCAAATCCACGTATCTAATGCGGACCTCAAGAAGGTGAGTCTGTGCACCCATTGTGGGAACTTCAAGTTTATGATTATGCTGTTCAGACTCACAAATGCCGCAGATATACTTATGGCAGCCATGAAGAATAATTTGTGCCATTCCTCAAGGATTTTTTATTGTTTATCTTGTTGACATCCTGGTGTACAACCTCACCACGGAATACAATGGTTAAAATCTCCATGAAGTTCCCAAGATTTCACAAAAGGAAAAGGCCTACAGAAATATCCGAAGTGCGATGTATGACGCCGTTCGATCAAGTTCATCGACGAAGAACGGATCATCATGGGCCTGAAGACAATCGAGGCTGTCGCTGATTGCCCAACGCCTACAAGAATTTGATACTTCAAGGTACTATTGGGCTTCTATAATCACTTACGTTAATTTGTATAGGATGACAATGAAGTGTCAGCACCTCTCTCTGATCTCACTAGTAAAACAACAGAGTGGAGCTGGGGATAAGGCAAACAAGGAGCGTTCAACTCTTTAAAAAAATGCCATGACCTCGCCGCAAGCCTCACAATTGGTAGATCCAGCGATGGACAACATCATGGCCACTGGCACATTTGATCAAGCAATCAGATTCGGCCTCCAAGACAACGATGCTATAGAGCAATTGGCCGCGTATATGTTGAGAAAGTTGTGGGACTGGAGCTGAACAACATGATGCACAAGAAGGAGATTTTGATGGTGGTGCACATGTTCAAGACGTGGCGGTGCTATCTCAAATACAAAAAATGTGGCATCTACACTGATCACCACGCACTAAAATATCTCAAGTCTCTGTCAAATCTAAGCTGGTAACAAACCTGATGGGTGGAGATCCTCAAGTCCATTTTTTACGAAGACATTTAGTACTGCCTCAGAAAAGTATATCTGGTAGATGCTCAAAGTTGGCAGCCAGATATGATGGCCAAAATGAGAATGCTACGTGTTGAACATGATCTTTGCCTCGCACGGCTGCTTGTGAATGCTTATATGGAGTTCGACGGGTACAACAAAACGAATTTCTGTTGTGATGCACCATACCGTCGATGACTATTCACTCGCCAAGTTGTCGTACCCCCTAGCCACGAAATCCGCCACATGTTTTGGAGGAAAGCCATAAAACAGGCCCAGGTGGACAGGGTTCCTTAAGAAACTGGAAAAATACTTCTAATCGGGACAATGTGCAAACGAACATTATGAAATACTACTGAAGATGTGTCATGTAACGGATTCGACGGAATCCTTGACGGACTAGACCAAAACCGCGGTGCTTGAGGGTCTCCGACCCTCAAGCCATCCCGTCTCACCGCCCACACAGTCCCAGGTGATCCCGCTCGAGCCACATGGCTCCTTCGACCGGTTGGCGTGGCACTGCCACGCTACACTCCCTTCCGCTAGGAGTGAGAGCCGCCTCGGCATCTTCGGTAATCCCAACATGGGATTCGAGCCCTGGAGCTCTGATACCAATGTAACGGATTCAACGGAATCCTTGACCGACTAGGCCAAAACCGCGGTGCTTGAGGGTCTCCGACCCTCAAGCCATCCCGTCTCACCACCCACAGTCCCAGGTGACCCCGCTTGAGCCACGTGGCTCCTTCGACCGGTCGGCGTGGCACTGCCACGCTACATGTCAACGCCCTACGTAGAAATGAACCAAACTCCCGGGTATGCTTCAACCGCTGCTCGTACTTAACAAACCGGGTCAAACATCTCCATAGACTTTGTCACGGGTTGACACATCAAAAAAGGGGGGACGTCAACCGGTTCTTAAAGATTTCAGTCTTTATCCATACGATGACCACATTCATCATCGAGGGAATTGCGCGGTTTTTCATCAACAAATCTATATGAGAACACCAATTATATGCTCAAACAACTGCTTCAAATGTTGTGCGAGCCACATGGTCCTGACTAGGTGGTCAAGCTACCAATCGCCAAGCTTGTATAAAACTTAAGGACCTCCACAATGACAGGAAATATGTCATTTGAAGTGGATTGCAACAAACTGTCCACATCTCTGATGGGTTTGCACAGTTTGAGCAGTGTACAAACCGTCCACATCCAACGACAAGGCTTCTAGAGCATGTAGGAAAGGATACCAAGATTCATGTCGGTGATCGTGTCCTACTTAGCTCGGTGAACGTCAGGGCACCAGGACAAGACTAGGCAAAACTCAAACCTAAATGGTTGGGGTGGTTCGTGATTGAAAAAACACGAATACCTGCCATTGCAAAGTTTTGACTACTAGACATTATGGCTTTTCTCCTAGTGTTCCACATCAACAGTTTCAAATTCCAGCAAGATCCCAGCGAGCACTTCCCCAGCAAAGATTTGCCTCCGCCACCACTTATGGAAGCAAAAAAGGGAACGGAGGACACGGTCAAAGACACTGCCGATGAAGAAAAGTGACGGAGTATCTCGTCATGTGGCAGGGCTACGACTCTTGGCACAACAGCCGGGAGCCCTACGACAGCCTATGGGACATCGATCATTTGATTGATGGCTATTGTAGTCGGCATCGCCTTAATACTCACGACACAATGGGGTGTCATGGCTAGAAGAGGGGAGGGACATGATACATCTCTGGCGTACACTAGTGCCTATTGTCCACGCATAAGCATTGCTCTCCTAACATACATGGCTCATCGCGTGACGACCTCTGGAGTTTTCATTTTGGCACCTCCATCGACCTCCGGTGCTGCGTTCCGAATGGTTTTGACAAGTTTCACCACCATCAGGAAGTATCGACAGATTCATGCCGGACCGTATCGACCTCTCTTTACTCTTCGGACGACTTCTCGAGGAAGGTAGGATTGAATAAACACACACTTTGATATTCTCGACCCCCCTCCCCCAGGTTGCTTGGAGAAGTTTGTCGAAGTAGCCTTTCACCATGCGGCATTGCATGCGTCACTCTGCTTGAGCATCCAAGACCCCAAGCATGCATCTACTTTGTTTCCTTTATTGTAAATATGTGATGGAAAGTGCCACCTTTCGTTATTGAAGTACACTTACTATTGATTGCCAATCATCTAATTTTCCGAATTCCTCGAATCCTCTCTTGCTTCACAAAGTTTTCTTGTGAACATCAATGCTCCGCTTGAGTTTCAGGACTCATTTATGTCAAGTATGTCACTGTAGCGTGGCAGTGCCCCGCCGACCGGTCGAAGGAGCCACGTGGCTTGAGCGGGGTCACCTGGGACTGTGGGCGGTGAGACGGGATGGCTTGAGGTTCGGAGACCCAGAAGCATCGCGGTTTTGGCCTAGTCGGCCAAGGATTCCGTCAAATCCGCTACAGCAACACTACGTTTTTCCTTGCTTCAGATTATTAGTAAAGAATGATGTTTGAGGAGGTGGTTTTTGAACGGAATAGAAATAAGGTATAATATATAAACCACCTTTTTTTGAAAAGAGAGAGGATAATACTATCGTGCCCAAGCAAAATGTAGGTCTGGGTCATGAGGTGTTTTTTCTCACAATAGCGGGGTACGGGTTTGAAAACTTTGCAGCTGCTGGTCAGGGAAGTCTTCTTTCGAAGAGCCGAGAAGTGCGTCGCCACTGCCGTCGATCTGTGAGTCCTTGGGTGATGGTCCATCGTAAAAGACTCTACGAGCTCCGCAAGCCACAACGGCATCGAGGAACGTTCCCAACACTGAACAGCATCCGGCGCCATGGGGGCGGCGGCAGAAACCGACGACAGCGGTGGGTGGTCTCTGAGGGTGACTGATGGCTTGCGCTCGCAGGAAGCCGCGCTGAAGTCTCCAACCGAGCTTTGCGATTTGGATCGCCACCCTCTTTCGACGGAACCTCGTCGCTCAGCACAGGATGGGGCAAGTCAGCTTGCTGCTTCGGTTGCTGCTGTCTGCTGTTCCAGTAGATGAGCCGAGACTGCCGTGGCCTGTTCTGTCTTTCAGGGAGTGAGACCTTCTCAACCTCTCACAACTGGAACGCAACTGGACACTCGCAGGTTGCTGCGAGCATCCAGCGAACTGCCACGCTACCGCAGGTTGGAACTTCGCCTGGTGCTGCTGCTCGGCTGTCCAGGCCCTCTCCTGAACTTCGGCTCGTGCGTTGTTGGCACTTGGTGTAACGGCTGGGGACAGCAGTGGCAGGGTGGTTGCCAGCCTGGGAGGGCAGGCGGATTTAGGGTGTCTGAGGTATGCGGAATTGTTCTTCCGCACCATCAGACCTATCTCATGCGCTGGTGGATGTTCTCTTACTTTTGCTTCAGAAGTTTGGGTTGTCTGCATGTCTTGCTGGATTGCAATGCAGGTGTTGGTGTTGACCAAGCTGCGAGCGATGGCACGTCAAGCCTCGTCCAGGACATACTCCAGGGCGCACCCGTCCGAGTGCACGCCAGAAGTGAGGACTCCGGAGGGTTGACCGCGCTCATGTCCGCTGCCAAGGCCGGCCATGCCGACGACGTGCGGGCCCTGCTGCAAGGCTCGGACGCCAACGCGAAGGCACGGGACCGCGCACGCGGATGGACGGCGCTCGCCATGGCCGCGGCAGAGGGCCATGAGGCGGTCGTCGCGGCTCTCCTCGCCTCGCCCGCCGTCGCGGTGAACTGCAGGAGCCACGACGGGGAGACGCCGCTCATGCTGGCCGCGGAGCGGGGCCACGCGGGCGTCGTGAGGTCGTTGCTCGAGGCGCGGGCGGACGGCAACGCCGCGAGCGTGGAGGACGGGCAGACCGCGCTCATGAAGGCCGTGAGCAAGGGCCACGCGCACGTGGTTGGGGAGATTCTGGAGCGCGGCAGCGTGGACATCAACGCTCAGCGGAAGAAAGGGAGGAAGGAGAGGAGAGGGGGGTTTTTTCTGGGGCTGACTGGCGTGGGCGGGGAGACGGCCCTCATGCTGGCCGTTGGCGGGCAGCACGTGCGCATTGTGGAGACCCTTCTGAAACACGGTGCGGACGTCGGCATCACGGCTACCTTCGGGGGCACCGATGCGTTCGTGCTGGCCGTGGAAAGGGAGAACTGGGGGATAGCGACGATGTTGATGGAGGCGGGACGTGTGGACGTGTCGGGTGCGCTCATGTGGGGGGTTAGAAATAAGGCGTATCCGGCCGTCCGTTTTTTGATCGGTGTCGGTGCAAACGTGAATGAGGGAGGGATGTTTACTGGGACCCCGCTTTTTCAGGCTGCGAGTGTACTCGCCAACGACGTTGCCTCTCTCCTCGTCAGCCGAGGAGCAACGATCCAAGAACCGTTCGTACGGGCAGCAAGTCAAGGGCTTGTGGAGTCCATGAAGCTGCTTCACGACGAGGGTGCGGAGGTCGACGAGCCGACAGGGGATGGCACCGTGGCTATGTTGGCGGCTGTGCAGAACGGCCACAAGGCTGCGGTGGAGTATCTCCTTTCGGTGGGCGCTGATGTGAACGTCAGCGACAAGACGCAGAAGAACTACACCGCGTTGATCCATGCAGTGCATGGGAAAAGGCCTGAAATCGTTTCGGTGTTGATCAGGAACGGTGTGGATCTCAATGCACAATGCTCCGCCAAACAGACTGCCATACAACATGCCATGAACCTCAAACTCAAGGAAGTGGAACAGCTGCTCAGATCTGCGGGAGCTATTCCGTGGAGCCTAGGGTTCACTGCCAACGCGTGCTCATGATGGACGTCAACTCACTGTATCCATGCTACCCTACTGTGCAGAAGCCCGAGTTTCTGCAGACGTTCTGCCATATGGTGGTGTCGTGTGGAAGTGTAGGGTGTCGATGATGTGGGGCGAGGTGAGGAGCTGGTTTCTGGGTTCACATGCCTGTTGTGCTTCACTCACATTAGATCTTCAAATTGCTTCCCTGGTTGCGGAGTGTGCCCACAAGGCTTTGGAGGAACTTGTAATATTCTGAACTGATTGAATTCTACGATCTCATCACAAGTACTGGAAATGGGAAATATTGTTTCAGCATTTGGAATTAAGCATTGTTGAGCTTTCTTGAGCTTTGTTGTCACTGACGTGGCAACTTTGCCACGTCAAAGTACTTCGTCTGTACTCAAATGACAGAGGCGGCAATGCAGCGTACGCTGGTGGTCAGGGGAGAGTTTACCAATGATGGACATGTACGTAGCAGGAGAGGATGGAGCAGAGGAGACGGGACGCTACAAATCATGCACAAGAGCACGAGTGTTGCAGGAAGACACTGTGGTAGATTTAAGAGAGTGCTCAAGAAGATCCATTCTGGTACATGCACGGACCGAGAACAAGCTAAGCTCAAGAGCAAGGACAACAAGCACGTCGGAGATGTACAGGGGGATCGACGGACCATCGAAGTGAACAAACCAAGCACCCTTGAAAAGCAGTGACTGACTAGACCGTGTGCAGACTGACCAAACTGACCCGGTGGGACAAAGGACAACAGATTTAAAGCACGGCAGATCATGTGATGGCTGGCAGCAGAGTCAATCATCCAGATGCAACTTACCTCACGACCTGTCGTGGGCACCGAACAACTTGCAGCGGAACAACCTGTACAGGACTCATTAGAGGGCTCCAAACAACATCAGACAGTACAAGTGTGCGAATCATCAAGCCAGGCAGTGCTGTCAGGCTTAGTCGCATCCTCATCACATCCCGACTGAGCCCCCCACAAGTGTCATCACGACCGGTTGACATCACAGGACGGACCGGCTGTGGACCACTTGACTGTTTTGACATAATCTCACCACTCTGAATGCGAAGCACCCGCAGCTGATGGAGATTCATGATGGTGCAATTTTACGGGTCTTAGTCACTACTGCTCGAGGTCGACGCAGGCAAAGATGGCGTCTCAGCTGATGTTGTCATCCTGGCGAGGCTCTGCTGTGTTGCACCGACTGCAGTCTGCGTTGCGACATGGCTTTGCTGCGTCACGCCGGAAGTCATCCACTGTGTATGTGCCGTCTGGAGGCCACATGTGATCCTGCTCCAATTAAGTGACTCGCGGCACTTGATGTAGAGGTGGACACCACCATAGTTGTAGCAGTTTACATTCCATCCACTGCCACTGCCCGTCGGTGCCGCATGCTGCCACTTGCCATGCCCCTTCTTTCCCTTCTTCTCGTGTGTGACTACTGGAGTGCCTACTTGGGACGATGAAGAAAAGAGGTAGGAGGAGGAGGAATCCTGGAGTGACCGAGGGTGTCGCTGTGGTTATTGTTAGATTTTATGTAACAAGATCTTTAGGAATGTTCAGAAACAATGTCTTCAGGTGGATACACCGTCTGATGCTTTGTTGAGTTGTTGGTGGTGATCTCACTGATGAGTATCACCTCTTACACACAGGCACTCTTGCTTCAATAATGTCATTGACTGTGTGATTCAAGAGAGTGAGTTGAAGGTACAGTTACACGACTCGTCTCACAAGCTTTCCAATGGTACCAATCTTGTTAAGAATGATCTCAGACAGACGAAGTGATAGAAATACAAAACCTACAGCCACTTATCCTACTAAGCTAGCTATGAGCATATAGAAAATGCAAGTGTTACGTAGTCCGGTATCCCGTGTCTTCGAGTCCTCAATCACACGGTCTCTTGAACGCCGCTCGATGACCTCCAGTCATCGGCAGACCGAGGTTGGCGGATGCCCAATACCCTCGGTGCGATCCACGGACGAGGTCGTCTGGATTTGTGGTTGCTCCCCCATTTCCATTGATCTTTCCCGGGCGTCGTCTTGAGAGGAGCCGATGCTCACACTTCTTGATTCGTTGACGGCTCCAATCAGTCTGCTTCCCTTGCGATGATTCTTGATCACTGGATCCGTCTTTAGAAGGACGAAGTCTACCCCGAGCTCCGGTCCCTTGCCACGTCCGCGGACTTAGTATCGAGAGGAGCTCACGCTCACACTCTCGCTTAGTTGGCCAGGCCACACACACCATTTGTCCAAATCCTGCCACAATATATGGTGCTCGGTATCAATGTGCTGTTAGCTCCATAGAGCTCCGATAGGACAAGTAGAGTAGGTACGGCTGCGGATGGATGGATCAGTGGGACGCCTAAAGAGGCCTGCCCACAGCCATACCATACCCCGCCATACAGGATAGAAAGGAGGGTCGAGAGAGAGAGAGAGAGAGAGAGAGAGAGAGAGAGAGAGAGAGAGAGAGAGAGAGAGAGAGAGAGAGAGAGAGAGAGAGAGAGA
>SZWC01000326.1:398778-408786 GCA_023375785.1 Penium margaritaceum | reverse complement strand
ACAGAGAGAGAGAGAGAGAGAGAGAGAGAGAGTGATTCTCTTTCTCGACCCTCTTGCTTCCTTCTTTTTGTTTTGCACCCGTGCCGAGCGTAAGCCGTTGGATCAAAAGATCTGACGGCTGTCCCTGTTTCAACAGTTACATCAAGAGCGGGCTCGCCTGCTAAGCTTAGGCCACCTCCTTGGCCGTTGTTTGCTCCAGGAAGTGGCGCTAGGCCTAGGAAAGTAGCTTGACGCGATCTGACAAGCCCTTGAGGGTGAACCGGTCCAAGACTGAGAAGATGTTGCAGTAGTCCAAGTGGGCCCCCAGCATGATGGTGCTTAGAACCCAATGCTACGAGCCGCCGCCAGTCCCAAGGTGGATGTAGATGCACATAGCACGCCTCCAGTAGTCGTTTGCCAGGTTGGACAGTCTCTGGCAGTGGGTAGTGAAATTGACAAGACAACGCGACCTCGTTGCATGGGCCTCAGTGATGAACAACACGAGTGCCAGTTCCAAGCCTTGATGTGGGCCCGCCCGGGTCCCTGTCCCCGTCGTGCCCAGGAAGGGTCGGAAGTCGTCGACCACCTCCTGTGGAACTGTGTGTAGAATTCCTTACATCACATGCACTGTTGCCTGCACCTGACAGGGCCGGAGTTCTGGTACCGGCTCCCATAGTGCGGCCAGACTCCCTCTTTGTCGGCCCACACCTAAAGCAGGACCTCCTTGCAGTGAAGTCGCCATCTCTGATGTAGCGAGGAGGAAGGCGCCTGAAAGTCCTTCGGTTGCCACTCCTTGGGGAGGGCGACCTCGCAAACAGGGTCCAGTGCACGGAGCTGGGAAAGACCGCTGCCGATGGGGATGCCTCCGCAAGAGAACCCCGTCGTATGTGTCAAAGTGTGCTGTAATTCTTGGGATGTGCTGAGTTGGAGCTGACTCATCTGCTCCTCAAGCACTTGAATGTATGCGCGTGAATTAGATGGCCTATCCGCATTGTCATCTGTGTCTGCTGTGTCTCTCCCACAAGTGCCATGCTCCTGCTCCAGAGTTTTCTGCAGCGATGCTGAGGGGCACGAGGAAGACTGATGACTTTTTGTCAATGCTATGACCCCTCCCATCTGTAGTAATTGTTGACGCACGCACAAGCAGCAGCTGATGGATCTCCTCAAATACGGTGCACGGCCATTGCTGCTGCCACTGAATCTCTGCCTGCCACACATGAAGCTCGGTGAAATTAATTGCATGCAGACTGGCCTCCTCCAATGAGGAGTCCGCTGTGTCAGCTGGCCCCTTCCCCTTGTTGGTGCCAGGTGCCATGCGCGCCACTCAGTATTTGCCGACTAGTAAAAGTCAACAACACTTCCATCTGCAAGCGTATCTCAAGGATTTGAAACATTGGGAAAAATTGACGCCTCTGCTAAATATTTAACTAAGGGTCTGATGACATCAGCAGTCACTATGTTGAAATCAGCAAGGGGATGCTGATGTCAGCAGACATGATGCTCATGTCAGCTGGGGGAGAAATCTCGAGGGTGAGTGTCAGCTGACACTGCAGCTGTGGCAGCAGCTGCAATCGCTGCTGTTGTGGCAGCCGCACCAGCCACTGCCACTGCATCGCTGCTGCATTGCTACGCAGCAGTGCTACTGCTGCTCCGGTGCTGCCACACTGCTGCTGCCACATTTATGCTATTTTACTACTGCTGCTGCCGTGCTGCTGCTGGTGCACTGCTGTCGTACTGCTGCTATCGTGCTGTTGCTGCTACTTCTGCTATAGTGCTGCTACTGTTGCAATGCTGCCGTTGTGTAGCAAGCGCGTTGCTGTGCTGCTGCCGGGTGCTGAGCTGCTGCACGGCTGATGCATTGCCGCTGTTGTGCTGCTAAACTGCTGCTGTTGCATTCTTTGGCTGCTACGGCCGCTCCCATCACTGCTGCCGTTGTCGCTGTCCACCTGGGGCTGCAGCTGTTTCTGCTGTTCCTCCACCACACGGTGGTACTGGTGCCGTTGCCATTGCGGTGGTGGTGTGGTGGTCTGCCGCTACCGATGCTGTTGCGACTACAACTCTACTTCCACCACTGGCTGCGGTGGGTCACCGTGTCGTGCTGGGTCCTCCCAGGAACGTTTTTTGCAGTTTTGAATCTCTCTATTGCTGCCGTTGCTTTGTCTCTGCATTGCAGCTCAGGGAGGGATGCCTCACTCATGGGATACCATGCGAAGCACTTGGAATATTCCTAGCACTACTGTCGCTGACGTGGCAAATTTGTTCAGGTAGTAGATGCACTAGCATGCAAGGCAGGTGAAATAACAACAAGGGTCTGGCTAGGTGAGATACGCAAAGTCTCATAAGCTTGATAAACTTTAACGTGCAGAGAGAAATGGCAACTGACAACCTCACAGCAAGAATTGCTGCAGACGCAGATGACAGCCGGATGACACGGCTGCTGCAGCTTAGATTCTACAATGGTAGCCAAAATGTTCTGTCTCCACTAAGAAATGTGGCAACACGGAGCTGCTGTTGTCGTGCAGGTGTCGCATCTAGCGGCAGTTGCACTCCGCAACACAACAATGGAATGCTTGCTGCAGGGTGTGGTCATTCGATTCTGTCACGGCTGGCGCTTGGCTATTACTTCTGCTTATCTAGATCAGCAGCTGCAATGTTGCAGCAGCTGTTGCTCAAGCAGATGCTGAGAGTGACACAGTCCTGGTACCGGAAATCAGCAGATGGAGAGACTCTCGACTGGTGGCAAGAACTTTCGCAACGAACTACGGAGAGCAGCAAGACAGCTGCCCTAGTGCAAGCGTAATGGGTTGCACGGAAGGAAGGAGCCAACGCAACTGCTGCAGCAAGAGCGTCGGAGTGGCAGCGGCGAATACTTTGGTGATGGTGGTATTGGCGAGCACCACATCCTGGACCATGGGTGATGTCAGAACTTATCGCGGATCTCATTCATCCAGTGCTTTCCGTCACTGCTCTGATACCAATGGATACGGAAATAGTGCATGACGTGACGAAATGCATGTGACAGAGATGGATGATGAGCACGCATGGAGCAATGCCATGGATCAAGAACAAAGAGCTTTAGAGTGAGCCACCAAACAACAAAGGGGAGGAGCGAATCTCGGCAGTTCTGTGGTTGACGAGACCACCCATGCAAGAGTTTCTTGCAAGGGGTCTCGGCGCCACCCACGGGATCGAGCCCACCCAGTCGTTAAACGGTTGGCAGCTTCTCATGCTCCGGGCCAGAAAACCCGGCAGCATGGCCCTTAAGGATCAGCAACCCACGTACAACGCAAGCAACACACTTGCATAACAGAAACAGTGCTACATCGGCCACAAGCGCTTGTAGCATTCATGACTTTTCCTCATGTCTATGCAGGGCTGATAGCGGTACTACCGGTACTGCGGTATACTGCGATTTGGTACCACGGTATTGCAAGTACCACGGTACGGTAGTTTTCTAATTGTACTGGTACGGTATCAGTACTAACCTGTCAAGGTACCCTTCTATCTTACCGCGGTATTGTACCGCGGTACCAACTTACAAACGCACGTCAAAATGTTATTTTACCGACAACCCGGTACTTTTTGGACAATCAGGCATAAGATGGTTCATGTTTTGTGGTGGACGAACGCATCTTTGGAAGGGACACGCAAGTCAATTGTGTCAGAAGAATGCTGGAGTGGAGATGGGAACAGCAGAAGCAACAAAGCATGCGGGAGGTCGTCACTGAAATGACGGAGGCAGAGAGGCGTGTGCGGGTCCAAAGAGTTAGTCGTAGGTCCTTGAGGAAGGTGCAAGTACGAAGCTCCAAGGTAGACAGGAAGCAGTGAGAGAATGCGAGAGCGAAGCGAGTGATGTGATGATGCTGAGCGAAGGATCAGGAGTGACGAAGCGAAGGACTGAGAGCGGAGAATGGTTAGCGAAGGCGGTGAGAGTGAGAGGCGAGCAGAGAGAGAACACGAAGATGAAGCCGCGGAACCGAAGGGAACAGGATGCGAAGAACTGTTCTGGTTAAAATAGGAGGGGATAAACATCCACCATATATGCAAAAGAATAACACAGGATTCAAGACCTAACGGCTTCTTGTGCGCTAGCCGAATGCGCTTGTGGTGTGACCACTTATTAGGGGATGACGCGGCAGGATATTCGTTGGTCGGTTCTGCCCACCAACAGCTAGTGACCGTGATGGCCGAGGTGATTCCGCCGGGAGCTGAACCGTTATTAAGAAGACTCGGAATATCCGAGGGATGCAGGTTGGTGGTCATCTCCTATATTCTGACACCCCCCGTGAAGATGAACACCATGAGAGTACTGAAGGGGCTGGAGGAGTTGGCCCTGGAGGAGGTGGTAGGGGAAGGTTGGCTAGAGCAGGTCGGGGAGGCCCTGTGCAGTGGTGGTAGCTGATCAGGTGTGAGTATGCAGGGTTCTTGAGCGGCAAGGTGATGAAGATGACTTGGGAGACCCTGTGCACAACGCTGTTCAATGGCTTTGAACACGTCATGTAGTGTTTCTTCAGAGGGATTGTAGGCTTGAAGGATGTAGTGAAAATCAGTGTCTGTGGTGAGGTAGATGGAGCGGAGGATCAGTTCTTCCAGGAGAAACCATGTATCCCAGAAGAATGTCAGGTCGGCAGAGAAGTCTACCTGAGTGTGGCCTTGAAAGGGACGGAAGTGAAGAATGTGGTCAAGATTAGTTCTTCCTTGGGTGAGGTTGCTGAGGACGCGATGAGGCTGAGGGGACCAGATGTCATGGGTATGCTGGTTTGGTGTGATGAAGTGCAGGACGTGTACGTTGGCGAGGAGGAGAGGGACACAACCTGTGAAGAGGTCTCGGATCCCTGATTTAAGGTGCGCCTTGGAAGGTTCGACGTGGGTGCGGGTTGTCGCTAAGTGGGCGATACGACCGGGCAGGTCCGTGCACCGAGCGAAGGATGACACGGAAGCGGAGCAACGTGGAGAGAAGAGTGGGCGCAGGGGTGGAACCTCGTGCGCTATGAAAGTTTTGGCGTGGTCGTATGTCGTCGCGGAAATGGCGATGCGACCGGGCGGATACGAGTGTCGTGCGGAAGACAAGATGACAGCGAAGGAGGCGATGATGACGGAGTGGGCGCAGGGGCGATACCTCGTGCGCTGCTGAAAAGAGGGTTAGAATGCGGCAAGGGGAAGGCAAGGGCCAACACGCCGCGAGAAATCTGGTGCTGGCGTGGGTGCAGGCTGCTGCGAACCGTACAGCTAGCTCGTGCAGATCCTTGTGCTGGCCACAGATGCCGACGATAACTGATGAGGAGGCAGAAGTTTTGCCGATGATGGTATGGACGCAGGGGCGAAACCTCGTGTGCTGCGGAAGTTTTCGGCATGGGCGCAGGTCGTCGCACAACAGGCGATGCGACCGGGTGGATCCTTGTGCCGAGCGGAGGATGATGCGGAAGCGGAGGAACTGATAATGGCTGTGTGGGCGCAGGGGTGGAACCACGTGCGCTGCAATGCGATGCGGATGATGGCGAGGATGGGGCTGATGACAAAAGGCCATTCGAAGGAGGCAGATGAAGCTGAGATGAGGTTGACACGGAAGAAGGCTGGAGGAGGCAGCGGATGCTGATCAGCAATGAGTAGGAGGTGCGGAGGCTGAGGGAGAGGGGACTGAGGAGGATGACAGCGGCACGGTGAGACTGATGGAGGAGCGGCATGAGTAGGTGACGCACAGGACGAGCAGATGAAGGAAGCGGCAGTGGACATAGGGCGAGGCAACCAGTTCCTCAGTTGTCAGGAGAGTGATGGCATGTTCCCAGTTGGCCCGAGACCGACGGGCAGGAGGACTGGTGGTGTCTGATATCCTGACAACGAGAGGCAGTTGGCTGCAGCAAAGGAGGTCGTGAGATGAGCAGTGGCGCTGGTCCGTTGATGCCAGGAGAGTGACAGCTTGTTCCCCAGTTGGCTCGCAATGGGAGCAAGAAGACTGGCGGTGTCCGATATCCTTACGGTGAAAGGCACGCTGCTGCTGCTGACGACGTGACAGGCGGTGCGAGGGTGCGGATCGAGACGATGAATGCACGGAGGGCTAGGAGAATGGAGGTGACGGAGCAAAGGAGGCAGTTTGAGCAACTGAGGAAGAAGGGACCTTTCACGGCGGCTGGAATGACGAGGGGAGGACATGCGAAAGATGGTGGGAAGCTTCCAGGAAGGTGACAATAGGCGGCGGCTCAAGGGTTGCTGGCACCTGCTGTTGACGACAAGTCACCAATTGTCAGCCACGGGCACGGGATGGGCGCAGGGCTTTCTCAGGATGACGAGACGTTTCTTCAACACGAAGAACACTTCAAGAAGTGCTGCTAATGTCAGCTGCTGGCGAGACGGAGAGGTGCGAGGTGGCGGTGGCGGCAGCGAAGGAATATAGATCGGAGAAGGAGAACGATGGCGATGGCAGAGCGATGACTGGGTCATGGGGCACCAGGTGATGTAGCTGAAGCTCTGATACCATGTCAGAAGAATGCTGGAGCAGAGATGGGAACAGCAAAAGCAAGCAGAAGCAACAAAGCATGCGGGAGGTCGTCACTGGAATGACGGAGGCAGAGAGGCGTGTGTGGGTCCACAGAGTTAGTCGCAGGTCCTTGAGGAAGGTGCAAGTCCGAAGCTCCAAGGTAGACAGGAAGCAGTGAGAGAATGCGAGAGCGAAGCGAGTGATGTGATGATGCTGAGCGAAGGATCAGGAGAGACAAAGCAAAGGGCTGAGAGAGGAGAATGGTTAGCGAAGGCGGTGAGAGTGAGAGGCGAGCAGAGCGAGAACACGGCGGCGAAGCCGCAAAACCGAAGGGAACAGGATGCGAAGAACTGTTCTGGTTAAACTTGGAGGGGATAAACATCCTCCATATATGCAAAAGAATAACACAAGATTCAAGACCTAACGGCTTCTTGTACGCTAGCCGAACGCGCTTGTGGTGTGACTACTTATTAGGGGATGACTCAGCAGGATATTCGTTGGTCGGTTCTGCCCACCAACGGCTTGTGATCGTGATGACCGATGTGGTTCTGCCGGGAGCTGAACCGTTATTAAGAAGACTCCGAATATCCGAGGGATGCAGGTTGGTGGTCATCTCCTATATTCTGACAAATTGGTACAATTCAGTCTTTTAATGTCCATCTCAAGCCACTTATCAAACGTCCGCGTCCCTTCAAGGAAAAAGATTACCCCTATATGTTGTGACGTTGAACTCGGGGTGTTGCTTTCAAAACAAGGAAAGGAAAGGAAAGGATACACTTCAGGAATTATTTCCTCATCCGCAGGCCGACATTGCGACGAGGAGCAAGTCAAAGTCGAAGGTCAAAGGTGGGGTTCATGGGGTGTGGGTGCGAGAAGCTAGGTCACATTTTAAGCATACCACGTTGGACATGGTATAAGCATTTTCCAGTTTGCTTTTTTTTTTCTTTTTCTTTCATGTCTAGCTTTGTAGCGGGAGGGCCAGTTCGGCCCTCCCACCTCGCGATAGCGAGGGGGTGGCTACAAGCCACCCCTCGCTATCGCGAGGGCTGGCCGGTGGCCAGCCACCCGCTGGCTACCGGCCGGCCGGCGGCCGACCGGTTGGGTGGCCGGCGGCCGGTCAAGTGGCCGGCCGGCCACCCGCCGGCGAGCCATCGGCCGCCGATCGAGCTGGTGGCTCGATCGGCGGCCAAGAGGCCACGAGGGCCTCGAGGGCGAGGCCTCGTGGCCTCGTGCCCTCGCCCCCCCTCGCCCTCCTTGCAAATGAGCAAGAGAGGACGAGGGATAGGGGGAGCGAGGGTGAGGCAAAATGTACTGGCGCGAAATCGCCAGCGTGCCTCGCACGCGACGATTTCGCGCCAGAACGACAAAACAAAACTCGAAGTTTGTTTACGACGAATTTCGACGTAAAACAAACGGAATAACTCATGCGAACACACGAGTTCGAGGTAAAAACGCCCGGTTTGGGTCCCAAAACCAGGGGTTTGGCTAAAAACGGAAATGGGCCTCTGGAGACTCGAAATATTCGAGTCTCCCTGCTCTGGGTCGTTGAAGACGATT
This sequence comes from Penium margaritaceum, assembly GCA_023375785.1. Classification (NCBI taxonomy): domain Eukaryota; kingdom Viridiplantae; phylum Streptophyta; class Zygnematophyceae; order Desmidiales; family Peniaceae; genus Penium; species Penium margaritaceum. The sequence continues at coordinate 400,775 of SZWC01000326.1, read as the reverse complement.
GCCCCTCAGTCTCGCGAAGGGGGTAAACCCCTGACGCGGACTGAGAACGCCATTCTGCGAACTCCGACGACGACTTCAGAGCAGGAGCTGGAGATCCAGCCCGTTACAGTGGTTCTCAGAGCCAGACGCTCCACGAGACTAAGGGTCCGACGGAAACGGCGGCTACGCCATATATAAAACGCCGCCGGCAGCTGCAAGCAGCAGCAAAAACGCCAGACTGGACTACGGCATCTACGCTTCACGGATTGAAGCGCCGTAAAGTGCGTTAGAGAGCTGGAAGAAAGCTCTACTTGGTGGAGAGCCTTTCTTCCAGCCTCTCCACAGTTCCAGGGGGCTAGGAGGATTTTTGTGGGGCGGGTTGGGGAGTTCCCACCTCTAAAACCACAAAATCCTCCTCATTTTCAAGGCTCCTTCAAACCTCCTTCATCCAAAAAATTGGGACAGCGTCCCTCCCCAAGCTTAGGGGCTCTCACGACCTGAGAGCACCCTAAAAAGAAGGAGGGTGCCACCTTGGGGATTTTTGGCGGCTCCTCCAACGACGGCGGCTCAAGGAGGACGCCGCCAAGGGGCGCAAGACGCGCAAAGAAGACTCAAGAGGAGGCCAAGGAAGACAAGAAGACAAGAAGACAAGAAGAAGAGTAGTCTTTTGTCCTAGACTTTGTACTTCCTTCTATTCTTGCTCTTTGTCTTAGTTTTGTGAGCGGTACTCACAGTTCTTGTTCCTCCCTTGTATTTTGATTTTTTGTTTTCCTAGATCCTAGTTGCTACCAAGTGCCGTGAGTCACGGCCTAGGAGGACTAGTTTCTAAACCCACGATCTTGTGCCGACGTGGCGGCCTAGGAAAATAGAAATTTAAATTGAAATTGCCTCACCGATCGTGAGAGCAACGTCTTAGGAGGCGATTCCTCCTCGTTGTGGGGTGATCCTCACAACGACCTTCACGTGCTAGTTGCACGAGTGACGGGATGGCAAGTGCCGGACCGTCTAGAGCCAACAAGGGCAAGGTGGTGACGTTCTCACCACAAGTCCTTGGCGGACTCCAAGTTTTGGGAGCCGCCGCGGCAAGCACGGTTGCCAACCCAAAGGCAACCGTGCCGCCTAAGGCAACCGTGCCGCCGAAGGCAACCGTACCGCCTAAGGCAACCGACGCCAATCTCGGCGACACCGAGAAGCGTGCGGAGGCCGCAAAGGTGCTCGAAGAGCACGTCGACGCGCACATGAGCGACCCCCATGCGACGGACGACGCGATGGAGGAGGATCTTCCGGAGGAAGACCCCGACGAAGAGCACGATACCGATGATGGCGAAGGCGATGAGGATCGCGACCATCGCCATCGTCGTGCGGCGAACTCGAGCCGATTGCTCGAGAAGGAAAAGGCGCCCGCCGCATCGCCTGAAGCTGCCGACGGCAGCGAGACTGCCGAGAGCAGCAAGGGCGCCAAAAGCAGTCACACGGGAAGTTCCCGCGAGAACGAGCCGGACGACGACGCCGCAAAGGCAATTCGCGATGGCCGTCGCAGGCTTGCGGAGTTGCTGCTGAGGCGGCAGGCCGACTGAAGATCACCACCGACGGTGGAGATACGACACCACTCGGAGGAATGGGGGCGGACCCCCCTTCCTACGATGTGGCCGCGATGGGGCAGGGCAGCGCCCACTCGAGCGTCGTCGCCGACGATAGTCTCCTCCGAAAGGTGGGACTCCTTGGAGGGGTGTACGCGAACCATACCCTCTTGCAGTGGGTAAGGGTGCACGGACAACGCGAGGCCCTGGAGGCTATCGCCGATGCTCTGACGACATCAGAGCTCAAGTTCGCGTTCGCCAACCTGCTGGCCCACGTCGGGCAGAGCATCACGGACCTTGACCGTGATCGCCAGCTGCAGCGCCTGGCCGCCCATGAGGCAAGCCGCCGATGCAACGACCTCGACAAGGCGTTGCAGAGCGTGACCCAGGTGCGGATGCAGCAGCAAGTGCAGCGTGTCGCAGCTGCGGATGCCACTG